>VWZK01007669.1:0-10830 GCA_013396935.1 Baryphthengus martii | reverse complement strand
GCACTTCTTAAGTGTGTCTGCGAGGATGCCACGGGAGACAGTATCGAAAGCTTTGCACTGCGGTCCCTGACACAATAGAGGAAAGTCCCACTAGATTTTTATTTTTTTTTTCAGAAAATAAAAAAGCCTCTAATCTGAAGTGTTTTCCAGAGGATCCACAATACTCTGCACCGTACTTATAATTCCGACTGTCCCGGAGTTTTAATGGCGCAGTCTGAAATGGGCCTTTTGGTTGTCTTGCACAGTTCCTCTGAACCTTTACCATGCCCTGGTATTTTAAGGCCTGATCTTTTGCTTATTTGAAGGTGTTCTGATTACAGTTTAGCTCAAGCTGTCCACAGAGTTGAAGTTTAGGAGAGAGTAGATCAAGTCAAATATTTGAGATTTCAATAACTTCAAAGTGCTTCTGGTTTTAATGCCAGTAATTTGCATGTCATTAACAGGGAAAGAATTGAAAGACTTCAACTGTAGTTAGAAAATGTGCATGCAGGTATGAAATTATTGTTGGTGTAGGCTGAATACTTTTAGTGATGCTTATATGAAAGAATAAAAATGAATTATTTAGATATTTGCAGTTCAGAGGACTGTAAAAAACAACGTTTTTCATTTTGTGTGCGTCTTGTACTTGCCAACAAAATACTGAGAGGGCCAGAACATTCACTAAGGATAACACTCAAATGGATTGAAAATCAGAAGGCACTATAAATAGCAGAATTTTTTTTTTTCGGTCCTGGCTCTCACTTTTAACAATAGAGATAAATAATGCCAAGAAAGTCTTCCACATTTTGTAAATCTCTAGGGATTTATGGAGCAAGATTTTACCTTTGAGTCTTAATTCCCTTGGATTTCGAAGTTTCATTCCAAGGGTAGACAGCATGCAACTCTGCAATTTTGTCAGCAAAGTCTCTTTGATTTTACATCTCCTCTCATGCACCACAACAAGGGAATGAGCGTGGTGTGAGATGAGCCGTTGCTTCAATTCTTTGACATTGTCTTTGGTTTGAAGCAGTGCAAGTTGACTGCAGTTTTTACTTAGGTCTCTTTGTCTTCATGGTTTTTGCCTGTATATTGGGGATATTGCCAGTGGGCAATCTTTAGGCCGGACCTGGATGGCATCTCAATGACTCACAGCACTTTCCTCACCTGCAGCTGGGTAGGAGGCCACCGGACTGCAGGACCTTGGCAAATGCTGCTTCTTGTTCTTCAGCTGTAGCTGTGGAAGCCAGGCTGCTGCTGCCACCCTTGCTCGGGACAGGGTTTGGCAAGGGCTTGGCTCCTTTGGATTCGGAGGGACTAGGGTGTCAGATCTGCGGAGTGATAGTTGTGCTGGGCTGCTTTCCATCACAAAGAGGAGCTGTGGACAGCCAGGGGTCTGCAGCTTTGAAGACCTGTTTTACCAGGGGATCCACTGCAGAGACCTCTTTTTGAGCTGGTTTAGGAAGGGTCTTCTTGGGACAAAAAGGGTACCTTGATCTGTGGCAGTACTGCTGGGCTCTACTGGTGCTGTCCTGAGGCAGAATGGACAGATGAGGGAGGCTGGGTTATACTGGAGGGCAAGGAGCTGGGGCAAAGCGTGGACAGAATTTCAGCAAGTATTGTCTGGATGTCAGCCCTTCGTTACCCAGGGGAGTTGAGGATTTTTCTCAGGAGAAGGGTGTTGCCTGTTCCTCTTTGCTCCAGTGATCGTTATGAATTGGTTGGTTGGTTGGGGATTTTTTGTTTGGTTTTTTTCTGCTGGTGTGTCTTGTGACATCACCACATGAACCAGATTATCCCCTGAGTCGGGGGTGGAGAACTGCATGGCTGGCAGAAGTATACCAAGCTCAGCCTAGGGGAAAGTGCCTCTGGGCTTAGACAAGTTTGCCCTATGGAAGTAAAAAATGTGTTTGTTGATATCCTCTACTTTAGGGAAAATGAAGATAAATTAAAGAAAAGAGTAAATTCCTACTCTGACCTTCAGTCTTGTTCTCTGCTTATTGAATTGTAGGTGAGGTTCCTGTACCTTAGGGCTCAGGTTTTAAGTGAGACAGTCTGGGACTTTTCACCAGAGATGACAACTGAAGACTAATCCTTGTGGTCTTCAGGAGATGAGCTAGTGAAAGGAAAAAATGTATGGTACTCTGTCCTCGAGTAGAGGAAGGAAAGGGTTCCAAGACAATATGACAACAATATAGTGTGTAAATTATAATTATATACTAAAAACAATTGTAACATCTTCCTAGGTTAGAGGTTGTCCCTTTTTAGTGGGAACTTCAAATGAGTTACAGAGTATTTTCAAATGGAGATGTCTATGAGGACCTCATTGCACCACGCAAATGAAAGTGGTGTTAATGTTTTTGCTTTATAAGCAGCCAAATTAAAGGGATTTTGTAAGGGACAACTTTGATTGAGCAATGCCAGGTCAGTTAATGTCTTAGGCATTTACTTCTCCACAGATGAAATAATTAGGACTTTTGTCGGATGCTTCTTCCTTATTCATTGCACTGCATCATAATGGAGCCTCGTTCAAACCCCTCCAAACTCATCTCAGAATTCCAAAATAAGTATTATTTCGTTGGCTATGTTCTTAGCCAATTTCATCTAAGTCATAAAGGAATGAGATCCCATCAGACCTGTTTTCTGGAAAGGACGAGGCCCTTTACATTATCTACTAAGTATGTATTCTCTTTTTGAGGAACTAAAGGATCTTGCCATTTGAGATCTTGGCATTCTCAAAGCACATATCCATCTGTAAGAGTCTGCTACCGTTGGCAGTGTCAGAGCACACATGACAGGGCTCCTGCAACTTTGATACTTTCCCTGAAAAAATATCCTTGTTGCAAATGTATATAAGCTAAGAACCTGGCCTTCTAGAGCTACATGTGCCAGGCTGTCACCTGTTTCAGTAGGGAATTTTTCCATCTGTTACAACAGGGATTTAAACTCCCTGCTCCTAACATACTTTAGGAGATGTATGTTCCTCATCACTTCAGACTAGATAACTGCTTACGTTTTGTGTAGTACTGGTTCAGGGTCGTAGAATCATAGGATGGTGGGGGTTGGAAGGGACCTCTGGAGATCGAGTCCAACCCCCCTGCCAGAGCAGGATCACCCAGGGCAGGACACACAGGAACAGATCCAGGGGGGGTTTGGAAAGTCTCCAGAGAAGGAGATTCCACCACCTCTCTGGGCAGCCTGTTCCAGGCTCCATCACCCTCACAGCAAAGAAGTTTCTCCTCCTGTTGAGGTGGAACCTCCTATGTTCTAGCTTATATGTGTTATTTCTTGTCCTATTACTGGGCACCACAGAAAAGGTACTTCAGGTGTATCCTCTCTTTTGTTGATATAAATGTGACCATCCTCCTCAATGACTAAATAAACTGCTTGCACCACTTTTTTCAGTCCACTCAGCCACTTGCTCAAGTGGAGCGCTGCACTGCTGATCGTTTTTAAGCTTCACACAAAACATTGTTCCCTATTTGTTTGTCATCCAGACTAGCATGTACATCTGCTTAGTGGCCTCACCTGTAGATGAGAACCGAATCCCATTTTATGATGAGTGTGGGAAGTGCTTTGGCCACCTTAGAGAAGAACCTGTTCTTAATGTCTACTCCAGCTGTTCTTTCTAAGCGTAGGAGAAAATATTAGGACCTCTGTCACTTGTGGGACTTGTATTTGGAAAGCCTATGAAGGTCTCATAGATTACAAGTGAAAAAAAAACATTTCCCATGCCTAAGTGTTGTGTGCTAGCATGTTGTACGGAACTCCCAAGTGTGGACAGACAGAAGATTTGCACTGGAGAAGAGTTTCTGTTGGACTCTGATCCCTGAATGCACACGTACCCCAAGAGCTCACGCCTCAGTGAGCACTGCCCACATCTCAGCACCATGTGCAGGACTGAATCACTTCAGCCACTGTCCTCCTAAGAGATTCATTGTCATGTAACGTCTTTCTCCCTTGCCTCCTCCACTGTAGCGTAGCAAAGTAGAGGCAAAGTTCATCTGCAAACCTGCTGATGTTTTCTGAAGCTGCCCTCAAATCTGGAACTGCCTTTGGGAGTTTGGTTTGACGCTAAGTCGCTGGTACAAGCACTTGCTGTCAGTCTGTCTTCAGCCTTGGGCTGCCCCACTCCCAGTTACATGTTACTCCTGGTAGCAGTGTCTTCATACAAAGTACCTTTCTTAAGCTTTGCCATTCAGTTTGACAGAATGGCCCAGTGTATTGCCCACCTTTTTCTTCAGACACCCGTACTGTATTCCACAACCACGTAAAAAGTTGCTCTTGTCGATAGGAAAGAGACTTTCTTCACCAACAGTGTTTCCTCCTTTTTGCCAAGGCCTTCTTAAACCTCCCAGTTTGCAGGATTCCCAAGAATCCTGTAGCCAGTGCCAACCAGAAGTTCATCTGTCCTTGACCAGGCAGTAGCTGTCTTGGAAGGCCCAAAGTCATAGCAGTATTGGGAGAAGTTGTTCTGTAGTTTTTGTTAATGGGAGGGACTTAAACTTTCTACTAAGCAACTGCCTGAGTGTGGCTGGTTAGAAGTGCCCTCGGTAGGAGTTTGTTCACGTCAGAAAAAAATCCAGGTGTTGCTATGTGATGTCTTTACTTTTATGTTACCTTGTCTCTGGTTATGTTCTAGTAGCTTCCTTTCCCTTTGTTTTTTCACATAGAAGGTTCTGGAGTTAGTGGTAGTTCTTCTGTCTCTGCTTTTTGTACTAAAAAAAAAAAAAAAAAAGAGAACTTGTGTAACTGGGTGGGTAACATTTGCAACGGTTTCTTTTATCAGATATTTGATGTGGCCTGGAGAATCCTAGAATCATAGAATGATGAAGGTTGGAAAAGACCTCTAGGATCATCAAGTCCAACCTGCTACCCAATGGCTCCATGATCACTAGACCATGCCCTGAAGTGCCCTATCCAATCGCCCTTGGAACACCTCTAGGGATGGGGACTCTACCACTTCCCCGGGCAGGCTGTTCCAATGCCTAACCACTCTTTCAGGAAAGAAATTCAGTAAAGAAATTCTTCCTAAAAATAATAGACACGAATCCATAACTCTTCTTCCTCCGTAATTCTTCTCCCTCTGTTTTTACAGACTGACAATTTCTGTTCTTGTGGACGCTGTGTTGTTAGTATACATTGAATATTTGGATAGCACCAAGATCTATTGCAATCAGTTCTTGTTTGAATAGCTGTTTTATTTAATTTTGTATAGCTGAACAGTATGGAGCATTTAATAACATGGAGATTTCAAGATGTTCACTCTTAACATTTCTTGACACAAAGTTATCATCGATTTTTTTCTCACCGACTCCAAAAGGCGATGTTATCTTTAATCTAAAATAATTCCAATTATTCTTCATGTCACCACAGGTAAAATGTTCCAGTCTCCAGATATCACTCTTATTGTAGAGTTCATATTTATGTTTTATAAGGAGAAACCTATCGATTGGCTCCTGGACCATATCCTGTGGGTGAAAGTGTGTAACCCTGAGAAAGACGCTGTAAGTTTGGTTTTATTATAAACCTTCTAAAATGTTTTCATGCTGGTGAAGGAGTAGGTTTTGGTGAGCTGGAGGCTGGGATACTGTGTGTTAGGGTTACTACGTGTCCTGAAAGAGCCTTTCTTCCTACCAAGGTTTTAATTACAGGAAGAACTTTAGAGAGACAGTTCTCAGAAGAATTATTATCATTGTTTCAGATTTTGGAGATGGATGCAGTGGGATGAAAAGCAAAAGTCTAGGTAGTTTCTGTGTGTCGAGTCCTAAAATAAACTCACTCGTGTCACCCACACCGAGGCTTTGCAGGATGCCAGCGTGTGGAGAAAAGGTCTCAAAACAGGGAATAAACTTTGTATTTTGGTCCTTCACTTCTCAAGTAGCACCCTTGCTGAAAAACTGGATAAACAGGTTTTGTGCAAGAACCTTGAATGGTATTTTATTTGCACAGCCACCTTGGTAGGTTTCTGGAATGAAAGCAAGAACAACTAGATAAATAGGTCTGAGTTGTTGTTGAGTCTTTTTGGTTCACGTAACATCACATAGCTGCAGTAAGAACTCAGCAACCTCGTGTTGATTTTACTAATTGATTTGTTTTTTTCTTCCTCCACCCCATTTCAGAAACATTGTGATCGACAGAAATCTAACCTACGGATACGCTTCAGGCCTTCTCTTTTCCAGCACGTTGGCCTCCATTCCTCTCTAGCAGGAAAGATCCAGAAACTCACAGTTAGTAGCTAAAATTTTCCTTCCTTTCCAAAGCCAGGTTGGTTAAATGAAAACCTTTGTAGCTTTTGAGAAAACAGGCGTTTTCAAACATGTTGTATATTACTTCAGGTGGAATAAAATCTGATTTAAACTGGTTGCTGTGAAATGTAAAAATGCTAATCTCAGTTTATTTTGGGGGATTTTTGCTGAGGGCTTTTCTTTGTTATTTATTTATTTATCTTTATTGGCTTGTTCATCTTACTAATCAGTACGAGATCTGATGCACTCAAAAATAAGTAATGCGTTTTCTGTTTAATGCAAATGTTTGCTTTAAGTGTAACTTCTTGGGAAAAGAATGTAATAAAGCAGGTTATCTGACCAGCATGATGTTTGTCTTTCTTTCAATTAGGATAAAGACTTCCTGAAACCATTACTGCATAAAATCCACGTGAATCCACCCGCAGAGGTTTCGACGTCTTTAAAAGTCTACCAGGGACATACGCTAGAAAAAACCTACGTAGGGGAAGATTTTTTCTGGGCTGTCACACCAGTTGCTGGGGATTATATTCTATTTAAATTTGACAAGCCAGTCAATGTAGAAAGGTTAGTAATTATTTGCCTTTGGTCGTGTATCTAAAGCTGCTTATTCGCCAAGAATGCTTGAAAATAGAATTTGGGCTATCATTACAACCTGAAGTGAAATGATGTAGAGTCTTTGGAGTTCAGCTGAAACTATGATGGGTAGTGTCTTCTCTCTAATTCTATTACTACAGTAAATATTGTCTTGCTCTTTTTTTGGTTTGTTTTTTGTTTGGTTGTTATTTCTTAATTTAATCCGGAACCGTTTTGATATAATGCAATTTAAACCCAGTGCTTCTCTGGCAGTTCATAAGCAAATTTGAAAGAAGCCAATTTGATTCTAGTTGTATTTGGTTGGTCTGCTTCTAATTACAGAGCAATTGTACAGCATGGTGTGTGGTACAGTATGTTGTGCCCTCCAGCCTCTCTCCCTTGATTGTCCGGATCGGAAATCTTGCTGGAGCTTCTCACCGATGTCCCCAGACCTGAAAGCTGGGAACTCTGAAGGGTAATGGTTTTTAGATGTAGCTTTAGGGCTTGGAAAAAGTCACCGTGCCAGGACTCCAAGTTGACCTACTTAAAGAAATGAAGATTTAACAAACAACAAAAAAAGGGAAGGTGCCCTTGAAATACAAATATCTGTGATTTGTTAGAGGACTGAAGGTGACCTTTTTAGCTACTAGGCAGATTAAATTAGGATAATAGTTTGCTCTTTAGAGTGTAGTCATCCTTTAGTTTTATTAAGACTCATTTGCTGCTTTGCTTTTTATTGTCTTGCCAGGACAGTAGTCCAAGGCTTATAAAATAAATTGTTTCTTTAGCGTCTTAAGTGTTGCTGAGCTAGTGGATTCATTTTCTCCTTTCTTCACATACCTGATGTGTTCTTTTGAGGCCAGTACCTGGTGTTCTGGTAGAGCAAAGTGTCTTTGGATCAATTTGATTGGATATTTCTCTTGTGAAGCAGCCCTTTTTGCAGTCCTGAACTGAATCCAACCAGTCAACCTCTGGGCCTTAGTACCTAATCCAAAGGCTGAGGCTTCACCTTGGCTTAACACAACAGTGGGGATCAGTAGTTTCCTTGTTACCGTGTTGTTCCAAACTAGTCTGACCTATGAAACTCCACTTTGTCGTTTGAGAAGTCACATTCCTCTTTCAGTTGATTGCTAAGCTTTAAAATAGACTTTTGTGGTTAGCTTTCCAAGATATATGTGTTGAGGAACGTGACTGCCATACCTCCTTGGATTAAAGCAGAATCTTTTTTTATCCTGTGCCAATAGTTTAAAGAAAAAAAAATCCATATTTTTCAACTCAAATGTATGAATTCATTGATTTCTTTTTTGGTCACATTTTCCTTTTTAAAGTTATGAAGTAAATGTCCAGTTTGTATGGTTTTTAGTTTGTTTGTTGTTTGTTTTTTTTAAAGAATGATATACATTTATGTTATGAATAGTGTAACTGTAAACAGCTAATGTTGGATCTAGAGTGGATTAGGACGAGTCAAATGCACAATGGCAATTTTGGAACGTTTTCCTAGCTACTGACATATATCAGCGCTATTATTTAAAAAATGGCATGCACAGGTCTCTAGAAAACATTTTAAAATTACTTGAAATATTTTATTATTGTAAGTATTACCTTAATGGTGAGGGAATTAGGGGAATGCACCAAATACTAATTATCTGTGCTGAAGGTGGGAAGATGGTGTTCATTATTGTGTCTGGAAAATTGTAGCTTGACCTGAGAGAGTTCCATCCACCTGCTGTGTTAAAAACAGTCCCAGCAGCAGAGGATGGTATGATTTTGTTGTTATTTCTACCTGTTGAAGAAATGCATTTTAATTTTAGAAGAAGGGGAACATCTTGTATTCTGTTGCTTCCTCAAAGGAAGTCCACCAGTTAGAACGATGCTATCTCTTCAGACTTAACTTTTGAAGTTTATCATGTTGGGCTATCATTGTAAGACATTTCAACCCATTAGGATGATTTTATCTTCTGTTGCTACAACGTCATCAAAAATGCGGTATTTTGCCTTTCTGAAGTCAGTAGCTGATTAGGGCTACAGATGTTGTAATATCAGCTTGCTGGGGACATGCTTTTCTTTGTCCACTTCAGCAGCAGCAGATTTCAGGAGGTGAAGGTTAAGTGGAGCGATGACATTTCGTGGTATTTCAAGGCTGCTCCCTGAGACAGTCAAAAAAAATCAAACTGTGACCCGTGGTGTGAAACACAGAAAAGGGAAAATCAACTGAGCATTAGGAAGACTTAGCTGGTGGGGAGATATATATCACATAGACCTGACTGTGGGAATTAAGAGTAGAAAATAGACTTTGGAAATCCATCTTTTGTTTGTGAACAGATGCAACAGGTTTTTCTTTCTCTTTTTTTTTTTTTTTAATGTAATAGAAAAGCTCTTTGAATTTCCAGAAAATTTGGTCTGCCAAGTCAGTTTGAGGTGTAACTGTTTAATAACTCCCATGATAAATTCTTGATAAACAAGGTTTTTGATGGAAGTATTGACCACAACTCTGACTGAATGAAAGGCAGGTCTGTTACACTGTCACAGAGCACAAACTTGTTCCTATAGTTTACTTTTCCTCTGCCAAATGTTTTGCTGATCTGAATTTAAATTTTCTGCTGAGTAGAGCAGTTCAATAATTAGCTTTCATTTAAATCTTTAAATATTTAATTGTTGAGATCTAAGAGTATTGTCAGGGATAACACGGGCAAGGATCTCTTAATAGTTTCAAATGAGAGCTGCGCTCACCTCATTGAATAAAAAGTAGCATTGGTGACTATTTTGTGCAAGACCTGGTTGGCAGATTCCTGCTGAATATGGAACAATCAAAGAGATGATGCTTGTTCTCTAAACCACATCTGAAGGACAGGGATGTGTAAATTGAAATTGGATAATGCTCATTTTAATAACAGTTCTTGGACTGAACCATTTTAGTTTGGGTTGGTTTTTTTTTTTTTATTTTTCCAAGCCAAACATTTCCAGCCACAGCACTGAAATCTTTTTAGTAGTAAAAGATCTAGCATCTCACTTTTGCAGTGAGAAGATACCTACCTCTCTTTCAGCAGCATATCCTTGAGAATGAAAGTAGATCCACTGACTTTCCTCTTTAAAATCCAAATTGCACAGCAACGTTGAAGGTGTTGGTGTGATTTTGGTTTGTTGGGGGTTATTTTTAAGTGAATGGATGCACTGCTTTCTAAATGCTCAAACCAGCCTACGTTGTAAAGGTAAGAAACACTGAATTTCTGTCCATTAGGTTGTCTTATAATTATTGAAATCCACTTTGCTGTTTCATTTTCCAAGCGCACATTTGATTATTAAAAGTGACAGTTGTGTTTAAGGATTTCTTTAGGAAGTATACTTTATTATAGTAATAATGTACATGATTACTACTTTAATACTAGCACCTCACTGCAAATAACAGCTTCAAGATACTACTTTCCTTTACCAGTTACTCTTTTTCTTCAGAGATGTCAGTGAGAGAAGAGCTTTTGATTTTAGACGTGGTTCTGTTGGAGGGATTTTTGTTTGTAGGAAGCTCTGAAATATTGCTGGGTGAGCAAGTGAATCTTGAACAGAGGTAATCAACTTGGAATGTGAACCTGATTTACAAACAAAACAAACCCCAAAACACGTCCCAGAAAGCTACTTCATTGCTGGTGGTGTCCATCATCACCACAACCATCTCTTTGGTGACTGCCTAAGATTGAGTCCTCCCTATAGCTGTGATTGACATAAATCAGATGCTGTTTTCAAAGAACACGTGTACTAATTACATCAAAGAAGGGCCTGGAAGCTCATGACCTATGACTGGTTAGATCAGGTTTACACTTGTCAGCTTTTCTGTAACAAGAATTTAGAATGGATATTTATAAAAAGGGCTTCAGGCTTGTTTCTGTAGAAATTACTTTCAAATGCTAATCTTTATTTAAAAAAAAGCCTGCAGGAATAGACAGGGATGTATTTTATACTGTGCAAAGAAAAGAACAACCGAGAAAACAAACTCAAAACCCATCCCAAGCTCACCAGTGTTTTTTTATACATATATATA
>VWZK01007668.1:0-80791 GCA_013396935.1 Baryphthengus martii | reverse complement strand
TTATTATTATTTCTTCGAAGCTCTTAACCAGTCTCGTTCTTTACAAAAGCATGCTCTTATTAAAAGTATTTATTTATATACAACTTAGAACTATACTAGAAAATTGTTAGTATAAAAATGCCAGGATGGGAAAATAACTTGATCTGTCAAAACATTTGGCAGAATAAATTTATCTTTGAGCTCTGTCAGGCAAATACCTGAGGGCAGTTAAAACTTACATTATATACAGTCATAGTTGATGTAATGAAGTGACATGTACAGGTATATATGCACAGCCTGCATGCTACTAGGAAATTTCTCATCTCTGTAAGAAAGTGCACGCACAGTAACATTAACTATTTCTTTCTTTTTGTTTGCCTACCTCTCTTGTACATTTTCTCTTTTCAACACCATTCCTGTCTTCCTTGGGCATATATTGTCTTTCACTTTTTCCCAGTGTTCTTTCTTCCTGTCTGTCTTGCCCCATTAAATATTTACTAGCATTTACTTCATATTTCCCTTTTTTCCCTTAGATCTTCTGTTGAGTCATACTACATCTTTTATCTACCTTTCAGTGAGTCTTTTTTCACGTCTGTTCATTTTTTTACACTTTTCCATATCCTCTGTTCTCTTCTGTTTCTCCTCCTTTCAGTTACTTAGTTATTACTATTCAGCTTTCCCTTTGCCATGTTTACCTATAGGTCAGACTTTTTCTGGGAGGGTCCTGCAGCTCTTCCTGTGTAGTTTAAAACTGCGTGCAGAGCTCATGTATAATAATCACATGATCGTTTTAGGATGATTTTTTCTGCAAAGCTTATTAGACTTCAATTCATTTAAATATGACAGAAATAGATGAGACTAGGTGCAAAAAAATCTGCTTCAGCATATTTGGGAGTTGTAGTGAGGGGATATATTACTTTAATAGATGATTTATTTCATTCAGTTTCAAGCTTGTTTTGAAACATGCCCCATTGTCATTCTGTTCATACTCTGCCCAATGTAGCACTTCTTGTTGATCTCAAAGCCAGTCAATAAGAACCACTGCAGCATTCCATATGCTCTCTCTGCCTTTTGTTTTCTGCATTGATATCAATTTGTTAAACTACCTGAATCTTTGACGACTTACACTACAGTTCAGCTAATGGTCCATGCTTTAATGCATCTTATCAACTGCAAACATCTGCCTAAAAATGTCTGTGCTTTCATGACTGTCAAGCTCTAGGGAAAATGTGAAGTTAGATGTCATTTTGTTGATTGAATTTAAAACAAGGACTGAAAGATAGAATGTTCCTGTCTCTAAGCAGCAATTCCATGTAAATAATTCATAGTCCAAAAATAATAACGCTATTCAATACTCAGAGGAAGGAATCTTCTGTGTCTGTTTTATAATCATTCCATTAGAATTATTCCAATTAATATTCAAAGATTACCAACTTCTTGTCTATAAATCAGTTACTTATTAGTATTACATAAGCTGTCCTCCTTTCTTCTGATGAGGCAGAGCACAACATGCTGTGAACAGTATTGACGGGAAAAGACATGGTTTGCAACTTAGTGAAGCCATTTACCATTCATGAACTAACTTACTAATAATAGTCATCTGCTTATGAAATTTTCAGTATGAAACTAAAAATAAAATCATAATGTTAAGGTTTTAAGAGAGCACTGAGATTAAAAAAGAATAGCAATAAATGACCTAGAATTGAATTCTTTTTTTATATAGCTGCACAGAATAAACTATTTATTTTGAGTTGCACATGTAAGACGTGTACTTTTAGTCAGCTGGAAAATTCAGCAGAGTAATATGGCTTCATGATAAGCAAATGAAAAGCTCAGAAAAACTGGTTATAAATACCTTATCTACTGGCCATATCTATCAATAAACAACAAAAGGTCATCTTTCTATTTTTTTCCTTTTGGGTACGTAGGAGAACTATTCAGACAGGACAAATTTAAAATGGCTAATAATACTCTATATCAGTGGGTAAAAGCTACGTAAAAGTTGCCTACCATGATTATTGTACAAATAAATAAATAAAAAAAGAATTCAAACTCCACACACTACATCAATTTGTCTAAAGTATGTAAAAATCAATCACAATAGCAATAACTGTAAAGCAGTGATGTACTGAATGCAACTTCATAACTACATGCTGATTATTTTGACAAGTTCAGCTGTTTAATATCATGCCTGACTGCTCCTTTATGGCTGATGGTTTTCTTTTGTTCAATATGACAAGCCTAAATGAATTTGAACCCAAGTGAATTAAAATTCTGATTCATTTACTTTGGCTAAAATCCCATATGCGTACACAAAATGTGTAGTTTTGCTTCTGTTAATCCATTGCTAGAAAAATATGACTATCTAAGAATACATCTAGTTGTTGCATATTCCATAATTCTTCTACACAGGCTTATACAAGAGCCAAGACGCTCAGACACTATTCTCCACAGGAATGACCAAAGCTAAATCTTAAAATTTTTTTTATGGCCAAAACACTTCTCTTTTTTTAGATAACTAGTTACCAAGATTTTGCTCTCTTTAATATAAATTTTAATCTGATTTATAAATAGTAAATGTGATATAACTTTGATAATAGAAAATATTATCAATAATAATATAAACTAGCATTAGATAATAATTATATATTACTAATATTAGAATATGTTTCTGAAAGAAAACAAAATAATTGCAATAAATGAGCAGTCTCTGTTCAGGCAACATCACTAAACCATATCAGGATCTTCTATTGAGAAGGGAAGGAAACATATGTGACATTATTTCTTCTACTTAATAAAATAAATCTCAGTGATAGTTTAATTCCTCCTAGAAGAATCTGTTACAACGTTGTCTTTCAAAATGCAGAATGAATACAAACTTCATACAGCCTATCTATAATTTTTTTCTTAGATTAAAACATTTCAGCAGCAATAGGCAGGTACACAAATAGGGAAACAACTGTGTTCTCTAAAGTAGCTTGATTTCTGTCCAGTTCTTCTCATATAGGTGACATACGTGTTTATGACTGTATAATATAATCATATTGCTTTCTATATTTCCTCTATATGTTGCAAAATGCTGACTGAAAAAATGTAGTGAGAGGTATAAAACAGCCATAATAAACAAAAAACTTGGAAAGACGGCAAAAAAGTCTAGGTGGTAGACCTTGTGCAATATAAATAAAAAAGTATTCTTTCTTGAGTGGAATTATTACAATGTTTTCAAACCTACATAAATACTTGGGTTAAGCCAGTAGACTCATAAACAAAAAGAAGAGCAGATGCACAGAGAAAAAAAATAGTGTATAAATTGTTCATACTTCAATTTACTAGAGTGCTGTTATCTTCTCAAACACCCAGAAGCATCCTTGACATTAATTATAAATACAGGACTTGGATTAGCCAAGAAAATTAAGTCCTCAGCCATAAATCTCTTATAAAAATCCCTATCCCTTTACCCTCCCTTCTCCCTCCTCTATCCTCTGGAAAATCTTCAGATAAAAGCACTTCACAATCATTCTTGAGGGTATGCAACTCAAGCCATTTCTGTTCAAGAAGTAGAAGGTAGGCATGTAGATTACTTTAGTAAATTCTAATCAGTAAATATAGCCAGACTTTCTATATTTTCAGACTAACGCTCTGAAGAAGACTAGAGTTGAGTGTCTTTAATTCAATATCAGGATGCTTAGAATACAAGTTTCACTTTATCTGGGAAACGACTTTCTTTTTTATCAGAAAGAGAGGAAAAGTAGAGGTTAGCAATAATGCTAGTGAAGTCTCTGTGCAATGTTAATTTGTGCCACTTAGAATCCACCAGAAGGCCACTTGGAATTTGATATAACTAAATTGCAATGAAATTGAATATCTCCTAAGAAGTCTTCTAGGAAGCTTAAATGGATCTTGTTGTTTGAGTTTAAAAGGCAGCTTTCCTAAATATGCTTTAATAACTCTACTAAATTCTGCACTTTTTAGTTAATAATAACAACAAAAAAAATCTTCAAAATGTGAATCAAGTGTTGCCTATATTGTTGTGCCTTGAGTATGAACACAGATGTGATCATAGATGCCTCTAGTGAACAGGCAAATCTGTGGGGAATGCTCTGCTCAGTGCTACTCAACGACCTTTAGAATAAAAGCAGAGGCAGATGTGAGGCCTCTAGTTTCTTCCAGGGAAGAAAATTGACATCCTCACTGGAGCAATACCATTAGGAATACACAGTTGCAAATCTAGAACTTGAAATTAATTTTTGAACACCTGCCGCAGTAGCAGCCATGACCAAGTCCCCAGCAGCAGGTGAAGAACAACATTGATGCGTGCCAATGATGAGGCAGGAGATGACAGCATTAGTAAATCCATTCAGACTGAGCCTGAAATTCAGATTCTGCAACAATCTGCTATATTTCAAAGCTTTGATCACAAAAATTTATTTCACTTGTTCTATAGGTGATTCTTTCAGAGTGAGACAAATACTGTTTGCTCACAGTTGCCCTTCTCTATCCTTTTGCAATATTAGCAGATAGATGTGATTTTGTGTATTCATTATTATGCCATTATATTGAATATATGATAGACAAGAATGTTGGATGTGTCTATTTGAAAGTAGAAATCTTGGGTTTAGCATGCTGGAAAGAATTCCACTGCCAAAGATAAAAGGCACTCAGCTTGTTAGTTGAAAGCCGGTAGATGATTCGTGAGCTGATTTAGACATACATACATACAGGACGTATTTTAAAGCAACTACTTCCTCAAAGAAAATATATATTTATTCCATAAGCATACTACATACATTCCTCTAAAATTTTAGTCCGACATCACTCTGAGTAGGGATCTCCTTTTAATTGTTTCATAAAACCCATGTGCCCCCAAAAGTTTTTTATTCGGTTGCATGAATTTTTTTATTTTTTTTTCTGTTGGCACTGCATATTTTTTGGGCAACAGGTGAAAATATAATTTCTCAGGCAGTTTTCTGCAGAGGTTTTTTTGATTTATTTTTTTTGTCTGGGTTGTTGTTTTTTTTTTAAAAGTTTTCAGGGCTTTTTGTCTGAGTTTGTTGGGTTTTTTTTAAAGGATCACGTTGATTAAAGAATTCAATTTGGGAATTTAAATCATTGACCTTTTGGAGATTTGCAATGTACAAAATCTGTTTCAGAAATGAGTTACAGAAAATTGAAGGGCTACTTAAAAATATTTCTCAGAGAAAAACATTCTCATGGAAGGAAAATTTCTCACTGAGAAGTTTTGCAGTGAATCTTTTGGAGATATTTTCTCTTTAATGCTTACTAAATGTTTGGAACATCTGTACTAACCTACTACGTGAAGGATCAGGATCATATTGTTTACATATAGCAAAAATAACATAGAAAGGTACTGCATCATGCACCAGCTCTAGCAATGCATTTTTAAATAATAACATTTCAAAGAAAGGCTATAAATGTTGATAGTGTTTCTTGCAGGATACCTCAGTAAACGGGAGCATACAGAGGCTACTATACTTCACAAATCTTACTGAGCTAAATAATTTAGAAAAACAAACAAACAAACAAAAACAAACAAAAAACCCAAAACAAACAAACAAATGAAAAAACAAACCAACAAAAAAAACAACAAAGAAAAATCCTTCAAATATTTCCATTTTTGGAAAGTGAATGGTAAAGTATTTCCTGCTTGATTTTCCCATAGTTCAAAGTAGTAATATTTTTCCTTTTTTCTTTCTTTCCTCCTCGTTTCTGAGGGACTGAATAGAACTGAAATACTTAATTATTACTTCAAATACTTGGGGGGGGGGGTCAGGGCGGCTGCATTATCTACGATGACTCCTTAGAGTATCCCACAAATATTCTATCACCTCCCCTCTTAAAGTCTGTTGCAGAACATCACTCCCTGAACCCCCTCCAATAAATCATTACTCCATGCTTAGCACCATCATGCTACAAAATCTTATTCATTTTTCCATAAGGTGAGAAAAAAATCAAAATTCTATTCTTTTCTTCTCCACCTTCATATTTTTAATTCCAATGTGAAAAATTACATAATAATAATAATAATAACCATTGTAACTTTACAACCCTACCATACTAATACAGAAAAGGAACTATTCAGCAAAAAATTATACAAATGCCTGAGAAAAGATAAGTGAAAAATCTCTCTTCTGAGGTGCCTGGAGTTTGGAAATCAGGCATGCTTTTAACTCAATAAAATGAATAGATAGTCTTGTTTACCTGAACAGTAGTTTCCTAGTGCATTTCAAAAACCTAAAAGGTATGGTCTTGCTCATCAATTGTTTTCAGGAGTGCAGCTAGTTGACAGAATAATTGCTGCAACATGGGATTCATTTGTGTCCTTGTAGAGCGAAGGAACATCTGGTGTGTATTTCTGTCACTTCCTCTCTTAACACCACAAGGAGCTGTGTCATCAATATCATGTAGGCTTGTTCCTATGTTACAACTTTGTTTCTCCCCTACATGGTTTCTATATCCCACAAGCTAAACAAAGTTATTTGGGTGCATAAAAGTGCCGTTCATGTTTAATACTGTTATTGCTCCTGGGATTCATCTATATTTGAAAATAACACATTGACTTTGAAAAATAAAAGCATTTTCTTTTTAATTACAATCACAGCCAAGAATACTAAATGAAACTGAAACTGACAATCTGAAGAGGAAAAGGCAAACAAGTATTCTTTCATACATACATACCCTCATTTCGCTAGCTAGTAAATAAGGAACTACCTTTGTATGTATTTGGACTAAGCTCTGATCATGCAAATACTCCTACTACAGGTTAAAAAATTGTTAAGCTCTTATCAGTTTTTACTGGACAAACCTCTGCTGATTTTAATGAAAGTTTTATTGACTGAGAATTAAGGCCTTCACATTTCAGCTTTATAGGATTACACTTCTGGATAAAGGATGGGTATAAAAAGAGGTCTAAAAGATATTAATGTTGTTGATAATGCCATAATTTCTGCAGTTTATTGCTTTAACATGATGGACACATAAATCATTGCTCTTTAGGGAAAAAAGAGCTTTCATGAGGTAGTTAGAGATGCAAGTATGTATAGTATATATACTTATATGGATACTTATATATATATGTATATATATGTACATATGCATAAAATAATACATCATAGTGTTAAAGAAAATAGAAGGAAAGAAGTGTGATGAGCTTAACTTTGAAATTATGGGATTTTTCTCTAGTCTTGAAGCCAGTCCTAGTTTGCGGATGTGCTTTGAGATAATTTGGTTTGAGAAAGTGTGCATCCTCAAGGAGGCTATACTCTTTTTTCTCTCAATTCCTCAAAATACTTGTGTGCAATATTGTAAACCTTACCTGTTAATAACCTGATCGTCAGACTCTGTCTTTTTCATTTATGCCAGATGAAGCCATAGGGCAGTTCAAGGATAGTGGATCCTGAGTACCAGAGAGCAACTGTTCTCTTTTAAGAGCCCTAAGATTCCATCTAGATAGAGACAGGAAAAACACAATCTAGTTCCCAACAAAGGACAAAAAGTTTTAGTAATAATATATATAGTTTCATTCTATGCTTTTCGCTCGTTTCTGCGCAGAGAAAGAAAAACAAGAAGCTACAAAGTCCATACAACTGCACAAAGTGATTCCTGAAGATTTGGTAAGGTCATATATCACAGAATCACAGAATGTTAGGGGCTGGAAGGGACCTCAAAAGATCATTGAGGCCAATCCCCCTGTCAGAGCAGGACCCTAGTGTAGGTCACACAGGAACACGTCCAGGCGGGTTTTGAATGTCTCCAGAGAAGGAGACTCCACAACCTCCCTGGGCAGCCTGTTCCAGTGCTCTGTCACCCTCATTGTGAAAAAGTGTTTCCTTGTGTTTAAACGAAACCTCCTATGCTCCAGTTTGCATCCATTGCCCCTTTTCCTGTCATTGGACATCAATGGATTGGATTCCAGAATTCCAGTTAAAAGAAGCTATTAACAATCACCTACTAAACAATTAGTACTGTCATTAAATGAAATGGTTTCTAAGCATTTTCTTCTATAACTGGTCAAAAGACACTGAATTTCAATTTTCCAAGCTTCTTGGTGTGAGTCTTTCTGAAAATCTCATTGGCTGCAATAATGTACAAGCAGAAACAATTAGTGAATTCTATGCTGTTCCTCTCTGCTTGAGACTCAGGAAAGTTAGCACTGCCTTAAACCATCCTATACATTTTTAAATTTTGTTTAAGAGTTAGCAAGATGATAAAATTTGTGTCCTTTTCAAAAACATCTGCAGTTCCTCACTTGGGAAGTTACAGCCTTTAATCAAATAAAATTAAAGATCCTATAGTTTCCATTATTTTACGTTTTTTATTTTAAAGCATATACTGAAATTGCTCACCACAGTCATTAAGACTTTTTCTTTCAAAATGTGTAGGATATATTAACTGTGCTTTCTTTTCATAGCTTACTTCAGGAAAACTAATTTTGGATGCTTGACTGTATTTCTCATTCCTCAAACAAGAAAGGCCTAAGAGCACTGGAGAAATAATCCATTTACATCACAGGGAGAAGAGTTTCATTTGATTTGAAACTGACATTTTGTGGTCATTTGTAAGCTGTATGACTACAGTTCTTAAGTGCTCACAGGAGGTATAGAGAAAACATATATGCATTTCCTGAAATAGCTGAGATTATCCTCACCCTAAAAATAAAGTATCATAATGTAATGCAAAGAATTGCTTTCTTAAATAGTGACATCTGAGGCCAGTGTAGTCTAGAGTATTGTGACTTTAAGTGCAGTATAGACTTACGAGGACAGTAATTACCTATATATATTTGGTGGAGTAGAATAAACTAGTCTACAACACCTTGCCTGACCCTAACAGAAAGAAAACATGAGGCCAGCAATGAGAAGGTTCTCCTCACATTCTCCTTTGAGATGCTTGTCCACATACAATCTTATATGGAATTAAATAATATGCTTTTCCTATTATTGTGAAAAGAAACTCTCTCTAAGCACTGCAAGTAAATACAGTAGTGAGATAACACAAAATTTCCTGGCTTTTATTTTTAAATTTTATCTTTTTTCCTTTTAAAGAAGTATAATAAATAAGTAAAATATAGTTTTGCTAAAGCAATAATAGGGTTGCAGAATATGAAAGTTAAATGATACATATATTTTTTTACTGAACATAGTATCTTATTTTTTCACAAAATCATAATGGGTCATGCGTGTCAGATCTTGTAATATGCTATACCACATATATGCATAAATTTAGGACACAGACATCTGTGGTACACTGTGTTACCCAAGAAATGCTCTAATATACTGTGCTACTATAGGTCAAATTCACTGGAGGGACAGACTGAGACATGTCTAAGACTGACATGTTTTTTATTTTTTTTTTCACCTAAATCAACCAGATCATTATCATATAACAAATTCTGTTGCTGTAAAGATATCAAATTATTGTTCTGATACTTTCAGAGGAGAAAATACCAATGGCTGGAACAGAATCATAGAATCTTAAGATGTTTTGGATTGGAAGAGACCTTTAAAGGTCATAGGATCATAGAATAATTAAGGTTGGAAAAGGCCTCTAGGATCATCAAGTCCAACCTGCTACTCAATGGCTCCATAATCACGAGACCGTGCCCTGAAGTGGCACATCCAATCACTCTTTGAACACCTCCAAGCTCCCTGCAGTGAGCATCTTTAACAATATTAGGTTGCTCAGAGTCCCTTTTGAATTGGCCTGGAGTATTTCCAGGGATGGAGCACCTACCATGTCTCTGGGCAACCGGTTTCAGTGTTTCACCATCCTCATTGTAAAAACTTTCTTCCTTATATCTAGTCTAAATCTACCCTCTTTTAGTTTAAAATCATCACCTCTTGTCCTACCACAACAGGCACTGGGTACCTGCTCAAATCTCCATGATTTTCCTAAGATGTTAGAGTAGCCTTTCAAGGATATCAGCTGATTTTCTAAACACTCCTGGTTTCAGCCTGTAGAGTCTCAAGGACATGTATAGGTAAATTTCTCCTTTGCAGCTGTCCCTGTTTCCACCCCTGGTATGCAACCTTTCTGTATTGGAGCTCTCATGAGTTTCCAGTTTAGCTAAGCCGATTTCCTGATGTATCTACTTGTTTTCCTGAGTACTATGATGAACTATTTTTGTGCTAGAAAGATGCTGTCCTTAAAAATTTGTTACCTTTCCTGATGTCATACAGAATCACAGAATTGTTATGTTGGAAAAGACCTTTAAGATCACCAATCCCAACAGTTATCTAACTCTACCAGGGCAACTACTGCACCATATCTTTGAGCACTGTATCTAGATCACTTTTAAATACATCCAGGGATAGCGATTCATCCACTTCCCTGGGCAGCCTGTTCCAGCCTTTGCTAAACCTTTTGGTATAGAAGTTTTTCCTAATGTCCAAACTTAATCTCCCTTGACACAACCTGATGCCATTTCCTTTCATCCTATCGCTAGTTACTTGTGAGAAGAGACCAACACTCACCTCACCTGCCTTCAAGTAGTTGTAGAGAGGGATGTCTCCCCTCGGCCTCCTTTTCTTCACAATAAACAAGCCCAGCTCCCTCAGCTGCTCTTAGTTAGACTTATTCTCAATATCCTTCACCAGCTTTGTTGCCCTTCTCTGGACCCACTCCAGCACCTCAATATCTTTCTTACACTGCAGCACCCAAAACTGAACACAGCACTCAATCTGCGGCCTCACCAGTGCCGAGTACAGTGGGACAATCACTTCTCTAGTCCTGCTGGCCACAGTATTTCTGATGCAGGCCAGGATGCCTTTGGCCTTCTTGGCTACCTGGGCACACTGCTGGCTCACATTCAGCCAGCTGTCAATCAACACCCCCAGGTCCCTTTCTGCCAGGCAGCTTTCCAGCCACTCAGCCCCAAGCCTGTGGCATTGCCTGGGGTTGTTGTGATCTAAGCGCAGGACTCAGCACTTGCCCTTCTTGATTCCCATATCATTCACCTCAGCCCATCAATCCAGCCTGTCCAAGTCCCTCTGAAGAGCCTTCCTACCCTCAAGCAGATCAACTCTCCTACTTAATTTTGTGTCGTCTGCAAACTTACCGAGGGTGCTCTCAATCTCCTCGTTAAGGTCATTGATAAAAGTATTAAACAGGAGTTGCCCCAGCACTGAGCCCCAGGGAACACCACTTGTGACTGGTCATCAGCTGGATTTAACTCCATTCACTACCATTCTCTGGGCCTGGCCATCATGTCCTTTGCCGTTGAGAGCTGCTACCCATGGGATATCACCTAACAGTTTCCTGAATAAACCAAAGTCTGTTCAGTTAAAGTCCAAGGTCTGTATTCTGTTATTGCCCTTTCTTACTCCCTTCAGGATCCTGAACTCCATGATTTCATGGTGACTGCAGCCGAAGCTATCACTGACTGACATACCCTCAGGAAACTGTTAGTGAATATCATTTCAGCTGTGAGTCATCCCCAAGCTGTTCCATTTGGTACCTGTACCAAAAAGCTATCCCTGATACCCTCTTGAAGTTTTACTTGTGTTTTGCTGTGTTGCCTTTCTAGCAGCTTAAAGGGAATTTAAACTTCTCTGTAAGAGTCAGAGTCTAGCAATATAGAAACTTTTTCTAGTTATTTAAAGAAGAATTTCTTGGCTTCCTGACTCTGATCAGGTGATCTGAAACAATTTCTCACCACAATGTCTTGCTCACTGACTTCTGCTCTAATTTCAGATTACCACAAGCTCTCAAACAGCCTGTTGTGTGTGCTGTATACAAGAGCTACGTATTTTCAAGCTACTCCTTGACATAAAGGGCAAACTCTCCTACTTATTCCCTGCCTGCCGTTCTTGACAAGCCTGCATCAATTCATTTCAGCACTCAAGTTATGCAAACCGTCCCAGCACATCTCAGTTATGGCAGTTCAGCATATGCACGTGAAGCTTTAGCTCTTCCTCCTTGTTTCCAGGGCTGCATGCATTCATGTATATCTTGGGAGTGCTTTCTTTTGTCCTGTTTCTTGTCCCTGGAATATTCCTTGTTTTGTCGCCTTGTGCCCTTAGCTCTCCACTCCTGTCCACTGCTTCCACACTTAACTGAGTTAATTTCCCTCCACCACTGGGCATAGTTTAAAGCTCTCCTTACCAGGTGCTTTCTGTAAGTTTTGCCAGGTGGATCCTATCTTCACCCATCAGTTCTCAAATTTTGACCACTTTTACTGTGACCTTGTTAAAAAACAGAATGAAATATGGTATATAGGGCAGAAAGAATTCCTGTGAAACCCTGAAGAAAACTCTTTCATATACAGAAGCAGAAAAATTCACACCACGTTCAAAAAGCTAACAGTAATCCAGCTATTAAAGTAATTGAAACGGAAAAAAAAGCTGGACAAAGTAGAAAATTACAAAACACTAAAAAATATACAGGGCAAACAAACAGGGTTTTACCAATTACAACATTTTTTTGATAAGTCTCTAGCCCAAGTAAATGGGAATTTTTATTTTGGTAATATATTGCATCTTAAAAATGAACTCAGTTTTTATTGATTTTGAAAGTAACACTTGCAAGTATGAAGGTAATAGCTTTTTGATTGATTCAGTCAAGATGAGTTAGGCTTTGTGAATAAAGGGGGAATTAATCAGTAAGGGTTGATTTAGGACCTCTTTCATAATATGGATTTCCATTTTTTTGTGTCATTGTTCTGTTGTTAAAGACCTGATGGACTGTTTGCACTGAGGTGAATGATTAAATGACTGTAACTGGGATTGACTGAAAAGTAAGGCCATCTCACAAAAATTAAAGCCTTCCTGAAATTAAATGCAACAATCAAACTTAATCTAGGAAAGTCTGCAGGAACCTACATAGTAAACCAGCAGAAATGTAAACATTTTCTATTCCAGGCAAAGCAGCTCAGAAAAGAGACAGAACTATTTCAGAAATCAGCCTTCAGGGAGATAAAGAGTGGTTTAGGAGGCAATACATAAAGACATGTATTGAGGTATTTATGACAGACATTCTAGCAAGTGACACACTTTGAGTGTATATAGTACTGGTTTGACAAGAATCACCACATAAAGTTGTTCCCTAGTAGCCTTTGACTTTCTTTTTTCCCCCAGTATAGATAAATGCTGTCTTAGCAAGATGCAAAATATTATTAGGCTTGTCTAGTAAAGCTTGGGTTGAAACAGAGGTTATTGGATACTGAGCTGAACAAGTAGCCAAAGAATTTTTCCTCCGTCTTTTCTGATTAAAAATAATCATTCAGGAGAAGTTGAACTGCAGAAAATGGATACCAGATTTGCACCAAAATCCCTGAAAACAAATTTGCTTTTAGACTATCGGATTGGCACTACTACAGGGCAGCACTATACCTAAAACTCCAGATAATTCTGATTTCTTTTCCCTTACAGGAAAGACATGAAGCCCCTCTTTTTGCTACTTTTGAGTGGAGGACAGTCCACCAAAGTTATTTATCTCTGGCCACAGAAGCAAATGGATTGTATAGTACATGTGAATGTGTATTTATAGATAAATATTTTTACGTATATAAGTGTATATACATACATAACTTCTAAAAACTGAAAACACACAAATCCATGGGCCCCAACGGGGTGCACCCATGTGTGCTGAGAGAGTCGGCTGATGTTGTGGCTGAGCTGCTCTCCATCACCTTTGAAAAATCATGAGGAATGGGAGAGGTGCCTGAGGACTGGAAAAAAGCCAATATCACTCCAGTCTTCAAAAAGGGCAAGAAGGAGTACCCTGGCAACTACAGGCTGGTCAGCCTCACCTCTGTCCCTGGGAAGATGATGGAGTGGCTCATTCTGAAGGCCATCTCTAACCAATTGGAAGAAAAGAAGGTTATCAGGAACAGCCAGAATGGATTTACCACGGGGAAATCTTGCCTGACTAATCTGCTATCCTTCTACAAAGGCATGACCGAATGGGTTCATGAAGGGAGAGCACTGGACTTCAGTAAGGCTTTTGATATCGTCCCCCATAACATCCTCATAGGTAAACTCAAGAAATGTGGGATAGATGATTGGACTGTCAGGTGGATTGCGAATTGGCTCAACAACAGAGTTCAGAGGGTTGTGATCAGCAGCACAGAGTCAAGCTGGAGTCCTGTAGCCAGTGGTGTTCCCCAGGGATCAGTACTGGGTCCAGTTTTGTTCAATATCTTCATCAACAACCTGGAGAAANTGAGAGGCGATCTTACTAATGTATATAAATATCTGAGGGGTGGATGTCAAGAGGAAGAGATCAACCTCTTTTCAGTGGTGCCCAGTAATAGAACAAGAAATAATGGATTTAAGTTAGAACATAGGAGGTTCCACCTCAACATGAGGAGAAACTTCTTTACTATGAGGGTGACGGAGCACTGGAACAAGTTGCCCAGAGAGGTTGTGGAGTCTCCTTTTCTGGAGAGTTTCAAAACTCACCTGGATGCATTCCTGTGTGGCCTGCCCTAGGTGATCCTGCTCTGGCAGGGGGGAGTGGACTAGATGATCTCTAGAGGTCCCTTCCAACCCCTAACATTCTATGATTCTATGATTCTATGAAATATGTCCTTGTGGCAGGGGAGGGAAATTAAAGGTGTTTATTTTGCTTTTCCAGATTGTTCTATAGTTACTACAAGCTTTGTCTACGACATTCTATTAAAAAGGTCATAGTGAGGCAGCTGGGAGGAAGTCAACTTGTTTATATTGGCTGCTGACTTCCAGGTCAGCTGGATATGTAATAGAACAATCTAATGAAACAAGATAGATATACAGTTGGATTAATAAACAAGCACAAGAAACACTGGTATGAGACTTTTCTGGGTGACTGATCACTGTTTCCTGTGTTCCAAAGAGGGAAAAGTCATGAATAGCACTCTTGCCAATGTACCATGAGAAAATTACGGAAGATACAGAAAGAAGCCTATGCAGTTCTTCACATCCTAAAAGAATAGATTCCTGTAGGCATGTACACATGCAAAAATGAAAATGGTTCATTTTCCCTTGAACATGTTGGATAATTGCCAATTATATCATCACTCATTTTTGGCACTGCAGCTGACCTATTTAGAAAAGGTTCTGGCTTAAAGTAAGAGAATTATTTGCAGATGCTTATAAAAGGAAAGGAAGAGAACTTTAGAGAGTTTTCTTTAAAAACCTTGAAAACATTTGGAGTTTTACAAGGTAGCATTTAAGACAGTATTGATTATTACAAAACACTAAGATAATCAGTAGTATATTCTTTGTTTCTAGATGCACTGGATGTATATACAGATGTATACCCAACAACAAAATTATTGCCATTGTTTTCCCCAAAAAGAACTGGTTTTCCCAAAAAGAAGAGCAATACAAAGATCATGGTGTGCTTCATTCCACATTGTCAGCGTATTTAGAAATATTGTTTCAGTAAGATAAGCTAGTTAGAAAAAAAAAATAAATAAATGTATAGACATCTGAGAAATCAAAGTTTAGGAGATCTTCCAAACTCTACATCAAAGAGTATTGCTAGTAAACTGTCAAGTACACTGTTTAGATACGCATCCGTTTTCCCACCTCTCAGTATTCTGTGCTCCTTATGACTTTATGCTGTGCAGCACTCCACAGAAAGTAGGCTATGCTGGGAACACCACGGCTTTACCCTTTCAGACTACTCTGAAAAATGCCACTGACAACGATATCTTGGTTAACTTGGATGTTGCTTCAGTATTCACTATATCTTAATTTCCCATTAACAACATATGCCAAATGAAACTTACATTTTGAGGGCTTTCAGATGTATTGTTAAAAAAACCATAAAAAAACAGTGCTAAAAATAATAGTAAAAAAAGCATTACAAGAATCAAATTCCCTTCGTTTGCTGAAGCAGATGTACATTTTATGAAAATTTGGCAGGACAA
Organism: Baryphthengus martii; assembly: GCA_013396935.1. Lineage (NCBI taxonomy): Eukaryota > Metazoa > Chordata > Aves > Coraciiformes > Momotidae > Baryphthengus > Baryphthengus martii. The sequence continues at coordinate 64,941 of VWZK01007668.1, read as the reverse complement.
AGTATTGAATTAATGATTTTTCAGATTCAATTCCTTCAAAGACCTTTTAATAGTATCTTCACTATCTTATTTATTTTCTATTGTTCATTTCATCCTAGTTTTTTTCATGCTAACAATACAGCAATAGACTGTTCTCTGTGATCACTGTAATAAAGGTCCTTTAAGAAAACAATTTAATTTTATCTGGATATTTCTAGGAGATAATTGTGCTATAAACTTTTAAGCATGCATTTTTTTCCACCTCTTCATGTCAGACAGCATATTGTAGAGAGAACTGTATTACTAAACACTTCTTGAGGACACTCTCAGTATTTTCTATTACTAATAAACTGGGAATTGGATAATTCCTTTTTTCTTTTTTTTTTCCTCTTGAGACACAGGAGTGCAATGGACTGGTGAGGCGGAGCTGCAAGCGTTATGAACAGTTATTATTTTTGGAGTTTAAAGATCGAAGATTGACCTAGATATTTTCCTCTCTGAAGGTGCAATGCCTATATTCACCATTTCCAAAATTCTTTAATGTACATTTTAAGGGAGTTACATTTAGTGTTCAAGTATGTCTTACTTATTGTCTAAGTATGTGGATGCATTTCTAATTAATACAGTGCAATTAAACATGCTGCCAAGACCTGACAATATGAACCCATGAACCCAACTCCAAAATATGTGTGAATGTTACAGTAATAAAATTAAAAAAAAATAATTAAAGAAATGCAATGGTAAAATGTAATGTTATTTGCGATTTTTTGTGGAGAATGTTTTACACTAAAACAGAAGGACTTCCTTCTAATAACAGGAGAACCCTGTTGTCAGAGGTCTGCATAATCAATGACAATTGAGGAGGATTGAAAACCAGCTGAACAGACAGGCACTAAGGGTAGGGATCAGTGTCACAAAATCTAGTTGGAGGCCAGTAACTAGTGGTGCAACCCAAGGATCAATAATGGATACAACCCTGCTTATCATCTTCACAAATGATTTGGATGATGGGACAGAATGCAACCGCAGCAAGTTTGCTGATGACACAAAACAGGGAGGAGTGGTTGATACACGAGATGATTGTGCTGCCATCCAGTGGGACCTCAACAGGCTGAAGAAATGGGCTGACAGCAAAGGGAAGTGCAAAGTCCTGCACTTGGGGAGGAACAGCCCCTAGAACCAGCACATGGTAAGCGCTGTGACCATCTGGAAAGCAGCTTGGCAGAAAAGAAACTCAGGGTCCTGGTGGACACCAAGTTGAACTTGAGGCAGCAATGTGCCTTCACAGCAAAGGCAGCCAACAACATCCTGGGCTGCATTAGGAAAAGCATCAGGAGTGGGTCAAGGGAGGTGATCCTTCTCCTCTATTCAACATCTATGAGGTGACACCTGGAGTACTGGGTCCCGTTCTGGGCACCCCAGTACAAACGAGAGAGGGAACTACTGGACAGAATCCATCCAATTGCCACTAACCTAAGTTAATGGATCATGTTTGATATAAGGAGAGACTAAGAGAGCTGAGATAGTCTGGCCTAGAGAAAGCTCTGAGGATCACATAAACGTGTACAAAGATCTGAAGTGAGGGTGTAAAGAATAGGGAGCCGAGTTCTTTTTGATGGTATCTTGAAACAGGAGCAGAGGCCACTGGCTAACACTGAAACACAGGAGTCTCCCTCTGAACATCAGGAAAGATTTTTTTACCATGAGGGTAACTGCACACTGACACAGGTTGTCTGAAGAGGTTGTGCAGTCTTCATCTTAGGGATATTCTGTTTGGACATTGTCCTGAGCAACTTGCTCTGCATGTACCTGCTTGAGTAGAACCGTTAGGTCATATGATCTCCAGAGATCTCTCCCAAACTCAGCCACTCTGTAATTCTGTGATAATTTGACTTCAGGCTCCAGTGTTTTTAATTTGAGTTCCACATGGATCGTGCATATTGCTATGCTGTTGCAATACAATCTGAAGGATGTCTGTGGTATGTAAGAGCACATTTTTAACAGCTGACTTTTTTTAGCCATTGACTAGTTTTCCTTTCTCGTAACTTCTGAGTTCAGTCTAATCCTATCTTATTAGTGTGTAAATACCTACCTTAAATATATACCAGGGGAGGAAAATCAAGGTTTATCTGTATTCTAGGCAATTGTCATCACTCCGTTTATTTTTATATCAATGGAGTAACTGTTTCCCAAATTATAACACCATCCATACCAAAAGTCCCAACAGAAATTTAAACTGCAGAGAGATGTAACTCACAATTCAAAGAGATTTAATATGAAAAACAGTGTTACAGAACAACAAGGAAACCAAAGAAAGGAGAAAGAAATGTTAATATAAATCACTATGAAGTAAACACCATATACATTTAAGCTAAATGATGGTACTTACAGAGCAAAGCTTAAATGAAAATATATGGCAAAAGAGTTCAAAATTTTACAGATAGACAATAAACCAAATTCCTCAAACAATTAGGAACCCATAATTTCCCATCTCCCAGATCACTCTAAGAACACTGTCCTTTATTGTCTCTTTTTATCACACATCCTTTATATCGTCTTACTGAATATACTTTGATTCAGACTTCCATTTAATTCAGAAATTAAAAACAAACACTGCGTTTGTCCTTGACAGTAGACAACTAATTGTGATAAAGAAGCAAGAAACTGCACGCCTTCTCATAAATCATGGGTTCATATTCACATTTTAAACAACAAAAACTATTTATAATAATTGAATTTTCCAATAACTGACTTGTGTTAAAGTGAAATATCAAATAAAATGTTATTTCTCAAGAAAAAAAAGTATAAAGGGAATATGATCATACAGATCCATCTGAGTTATTTTTATTTCAACTAAGATAATAATATGTGCACAATGCTCAGCACTTTTGGAAAAAAATATTATAGAATAAAAAAGTTTTCGTTCCTGCACTTTTATTTCAGATTTAGGAGTCTTTTTGAGAACAGTCTGGAACACCAGTCATTTTAAGCTAAACTAACTTTACAAACAAGTAGCTTGAAAACCTTCAGTGAAAAAGGGATTTCTGAATGAATTTCATGCATTTTTTCAACCAAAAAGAAATCACCAGCAATTTGAAAAAAATGTAAGAGAAACACTGAAAAATATTTTTCATAGCAATAGTTAATATTCAGAAATGCTGATACTTGGTGTTGTGTCATATGCCTAAAGAATAATTGCTACTAAATCAAAACACAAATTACTACTAAATATTTTTATTATAGTATTCATACTAAAATTTGAATAAACTTCCAACAGTTGAGCAATTCATCGTTCAAAACATCTACTTTAGAATTGCACTTTCAGAGGTTTTTTTGTAAATCCATAATTAGCAGTGTTATACAAACTTGTAAAAAAAAAAAAAAATTAAATCCAGATTTATATTAGGCATAATTCATTGAAAAATAAAGCAATAACTGAATGCCATAACTAATGGAAGTAGATACTGTAATTAATCCTTTCCATTTTTATACTTGAGAGAAAGACAAACCTTTGATTCAGTCTTACTTGAATAAAAAAGACACAAGAGATAAACATTTAAAACTCTTATTGAAAGTCTGTTTGCACTTTTTTTTCCATCTGAAAACTGCTTAACCAAATAATTGTTGGAAAGTACCTTGGGAGTTTAACAGATTTTGTGGTGTTTGTTTTTTTTCCCTTGGATGATCATTTTATTTCTATAAAGAAAAATGAGGATTTTTATTTTGAAGCCTTTAGACAGTATTCATCTAGGAATAATTATATATTGCCTTACCAAGGCATGGCACAAAAGCAAGATGAGTTTTTTTCTTTTCCATTTTGCAAAGTCTCACATCACTTACAAGACCTTTACAAGAAACATGGCTCAAATTTTACCACTCTGATGGTTTAAAATGTTCATGACCACCAGGGTAGCAAAAAAAAATTTAAATGTCCACAAAAAGCTTTCATGAGATATTTCTGATTGCAAGTTCAATGGAGGGTGAAGAACTTCCTAATAGTTCAATTCTACTTTCTTTTAACAATGTAATTGTGAAATTATATGTAGAAATATCAATAGAGCAGAAAGTGGTTAAAATAAATCTGCACACCTATTCAAGAGTCAGCAGATACTCAATTTTAATAAAAAACTTTTTATGTATTTTAGGGGGGTGAAGTTTGGGGTATAATCTGAGTCTTTCAGTTTTACTGAATTTACTAACTGTAGGATTATTGATTCTGTCAAGGCAATAAACTCTGAAATAAAATCAGCTCATCAACAGTATCTCGAAAGCATTCAATAGAATGTGGAAGATACTATTACAGTCATTTTTAAAGTAGCATTGATTTTTCTCTAAATCTTAGCCATTATTATCTTCTTGGTTTCATGAAAAGCTCCTTGAAATAATACAATCATCACTTCCTGAGTTTCAAAAAAAAAAAAATTAACATCAACATTTTTTCTGCTGTTAATACTGGAGAAGCAGATAAAAGATTTGCAATCTCTTATTGTCAGGAAGCAGCTATCATAACCAATTTTAGAATAGAACAAAACAATTTATTATTTATATATGGACTGGGAATATTTAAATATTTAAGTGAAGAAAAAATAATGGAAAACAAATTTGTATGACTGTCTCCTTTGTGATAACATGAAATGTTAAAATTAAACATAGAATATGAGAAACAATTAGGAAATGTTGAAAATAATTCTGTAGTGCAGCTGCATTCATGAAATAATCAGTTAGTATGTTTACCCAAAGGTTCACTTCTCACATTGAAATACACTGCTATATTAATAGTAATAGTATTCAATCTTGTAAAAAAAGCTATAAAATAGAAAATCAGTTTAAAAAGCTATAAGGAACAGCAGATGGAATTTGCAGAGAAAACTTAGCAAATTTTACTTGTCATGGTTTGTAATTCTAAAAGAATATTTAAACTTGAACTAGCTTTAAAAAAAAACAGTGAAGTCATACCGTTCTTGAATGCATATGTCATCATACTTAAATATTATATAGAAAATAACTGGGAAGAATATGTATGCGTGATAAGAATCTGTCTCTGTATTTATAGCTGTGCCAAAAATAATAATCCACCTATGAAACTAAATTACTGGGATATGTAGGTGGCTCAAATTCATCTTTTGATCCATTACCCAGGTCTTACCTTCCTCCATTGCTCCAGCTGATATGCTTCAACCTCATTAAATGTCTTCATTGTTACTGGAAGGCTATCCCTTACACATAAACTCTCAATTAACATTTTTATATTTCATTCTATTTCTCTCATTGCGGCCCTTAATTGTTTCTCTATGATCTGACTTTTTTTTCTGATTGCCAAATCATGTAATTTTTGAATTTGTAAAATACCAGCTTTTTAAACCAAGATTATTTAATGTTGACTATAGTGCCAGCCTCTGAGGAACTCTTCTGGTAATCTTCCTCCAGTCTCATAACTGCTTTTTAAGCACAGATGGTAGACTTTTTTTTCCCCCTTTCTTTCTTTTTAAGTTAATTTCTTAACTATAAGTGATATAATTCTTATCTGCCAACTAGGTCAAACTTAATTCATATAACATTTTGGCAACCACCTTACTGACACCCAGAAATCATTCTACAATACTCTTTCAAGTAAAGATTCTACGATATGTTGTTTGCATGGAATATTGACAAGATACTAAATTGGTCTGTCTTGATGGCCTCTCTGTAAACCCATGTAGTCTTTTAGTATGTTTTCTGTTTTCTCCCTTCTTCCCTATTTCAGTTTGGACTATGGTCATGCTAGGATGCTGAAATAGAAAAATGAGACATTCTAGGATACCATTCAGACCACCTCAAGTCTGAAAAGTCTCTAGAGGTGCCTTTTTCCCTTTGTTGCAGGAAAAGTCTCAACAATCAATATAAATGACTTAGGATGGTTTGAGCCCAAGCTACAATTTTGCTTTCAATATCAAAGCAATGATAGCTATACACGTCATTGTTGTGGGGTTTTTTCGTCTAGAAACACACCCACCACCAATACACTATTTTCCTCTCCTAAAGAAACTTACATATTTCACACCCTGAGTAATGGAACTGTCATACAAGTTAGAAAGCAATGAAGGTAAGATTTAAAAAATAATTATTGTAGATCTTGAAACATTATTTTAAATGCATTGACAAACAAAAGAGAGGAGAGAAAGAGGAAAAGAGAAATAAGTTGAGCAGCATTAAAAAGAGTTTTATAAAATTAAACCTTTCTCTTGAGCCACCTATTCTTGCGCAATATAGATTCATAGAGGTAAAGAACATACTCTCAGGGTCTACAGATGACATTTCATGTTGAGCCATATTACCAGAATGTCTTACAGGCAACAGCCTTGAAAGTAATAAAATCAGGTTTTTTGTTATAAATTCTAGAAATGTATTGTAATTTGTGGTGCTGGCCACTGTAAACAGACTCTTTTTTATATCAGAAAAACTGTTTAAAATATTTTTTTAAGTATTACAAGACATATCCCCTAAGTTTTACTACTGCAATCGGAATCCACAAAATATACACACTCCCATGAATTCTTCTCCTAAAACAAGCCTCTGCCATTTTCAAAGAAAATTTTCAGATTCATTTGGACAAAGGACAGCAAAATTAACTTATTTAGCAGCAACAACATCAACGAATTAATTAACACTTTTTTTGGGTATGACACAAATCATCAGCAGTTAAAAATGTTAAAATATTTTCTCATAATTGTTTGAGGGTTATGAATAACATCTACGACTAATAAAGCTGAAAAAGAATATATTCCACTTGTTTGATTTATTTATTTATTTGTTTGTTTTACAGACCTTTATGCCCAGATACATTTCCTTTACATTCTTAAGAAACACTTCTTTCCCCTTACTTCTCCATTGCCCACAATTTCAAACCTATCTGAGCCAAGGAGTTGCTCTGTAGTAGTTGCCAACTAGTACCACGTCAAAAGCTGTATTTCACCCCACTGATGATGTTCTTCAAACAAAAGAGCATTTGTTTGTAGTGTCTTGTGGAAGTGAATGAAGAGTAATGGGATTTATTGAAGATGAGAACCTGATGGTGACAGGAGTGCAGGGGATGGGGTACAATTCCTAATAGCATTTCCAGAATACAGTGAACGTACCACTGGGGTTGTAATGCTAGCAGTTCTCACATTGGCCTAAGGTAAAGTTTAAGTTGGAAAATTTTATACCTGGGCCATAAGGAGATGCGTAAACTCAAATTGTTACATTCAAACGACCTAGAGAGTATGGTTAAGAGTCTGACATGCAGTCTGGGCAGTTCAGAAAATTGTGAATATGTATTGAGTAGACAGACAAATTGGCTGAACACAAGGACAGATAATTAAGCCATGAACAAACTAAAAAGATTGATAATTCACACCACATGAAGAAAAAATAGAACTAAGAATTTCAAAAGCACTATAAAATATCCTGACAGTACACTCTGTGAATATCATACACAACACTAGTGAAGTTTCAGATTTAAATAAAAAAGAAGAAAAATACAACTATTTGAAATCTTTCCCACTTTCCCAGAAAAATTATAGAAAGCTTTTCACGTAGCCTTCAACTGAAAATTCTGGAACATTCAAGAAAATGCAGGCTACTGCTGCTTTGAAAATAATAACCAAAACACACACACAAAAGGTTAATTATACTGACATGCGATTCATTTTAAGTCAGGGCTAGGATATGCAAATTTGTGAGAATTTGCAATCTTCAATTATGTCTCTTTTAAAATGGAACACAGAATAAAAAATCAGAAGAATGGTTGAGGGGAAAGAAGAGTTTTTAAGAAACACTATTATGAAAACATCAAATAAAAGATAAAATATATTTTTTAAATTCATAGCTTCTTATTTGTTCATATTTTTCAATTATCAACATTTTCATGTTTTTCTATACAATCATGGAAGATATTTTTGTTTCTGTTCAATCATTTATTTCTAGAGGCCTTTTTCTTTCATGTTGAAAAACAGTATTCAGAAAAATTAGATATTGAATTAAATAGGAAATAGAAGACTGTGAAAAGTAAATGAAATTAAAACAATATTGTCAATTGAAAGTGTCATTTAAAACCAATACTTTATCTCTTTTTAAAACTTATAAATAAAAGCTTCCTCAAAATGTCCCTAAACTAGTATTTCTATTATTTGCTAGGTTTTCATATACCATTATTTCTTCATAAAACTTTTGACCCTCAAATGCTTCTCCCTGAAGAGATGTCCACTTATATAGAAATATACAAATCTTTTTACTTACATGTATGAAAAAAAATTCTTTAAAAACAAAGTTTTTTGAGGTGACCTCTTCACATATGTGCATTCAAGATATATCAAACTGGTTATTATATTAGGTTTAATTTTACTTAATTCTAGACCCCAAAAATACAAATGTCTGTTTGCAACATCTGCAGAGTTTAGCTACAGTCATCCAAAAGAAGACAACACTTTAATCTGACCAACCCAGTACCCTGAAACTGCTAAAGAAGGCGAGTGTGTTCCTTGATTATTGGAGTATGTTCTGGAAACTATCTAAATGGATAGTTAAATTCTAAATTGACACTCTGATCTTAGCAACTTCCTCAAAGAAGACTTCCTTAAAAGGAAGAAAAGAAAATCAAATGAGTTGTTTTTTGAAGGACCTGCACAGAGTGCCAGTATAAGAAATATAAACAATAACAAATGCAACCTTAGTATTATATGTCATATCTAATTGATCCTTGTCAATCCAGGCTTTCACCAGGTTTTAGTTGTTTTGGATTTTTTTCCCCCAGTATTCCAGTGATATCCAGGATAAACAATGTTTGTTTGGTTTTTTTTTTTTGCATGGTGATACTGAAATTAGGGTATCGTGACTGGACATTCCTAGCATTTTTCCATTTATAGCTTGTAATTACTGAACTTCTAATAGTAGATGCTTAATACTACACCCTAAGCTCTTTCTGATCTTAGTCCCTGTGACGAAATACATGGAATTCTGTGTGTGAACAAATACATAGACCATATCCAAAAGGATTTTAAGCATTTTGTGGTTCATATTCTCACTTATCTGGTACTCATCTTACAAGGTTTAGAAAGAACATATTCTTCACCGCAAACATATCACGGATTCCAGGAGAGGCTGACTGCTCATTTGACTACTAGCCATAGTGGCCCATATGATAAAAGTAATGTCTGAGAAGATAAGAAATATTCCTATAATTCCCAGATGATTCCAGTATCTGCATAGTCCTTCACCAGTCTTGCACATTATGAGCCATATGTCTTCCTGATTGCAGGCTTTATATCTCCTTGACCATAAAAAAGTTAACAAGTTTAAAAGGACTTTTAAGGAATGCAGAACATTTTAAATAGAGAGGATACATGAGAGAGAGCTGTTCAGATCCTTCTCTGATGAGCTGTCAGAAAAAAACCCCATCTTCTTACTTCCTTGAATAAGAAGAGTTCCAGCACTTCCAGAGCCCCAGAACTGAGCAAACAGATTTCAGAAAACACATTCTCTCTCTTTCAACTCAGAGGCTAGTCACATAGAGAGAAGTCAATTAAATTAATCAGACACAGAAGTACATTAAGCCATCCATGTCCTCAGGCACATCTCCAGTAAGATGGAGTAGAGTTCCCAATGAACTGCATTTAGTATCCATCATACATCTATGTGATTACCTGCTTTGGGGCAGGCACCAGAGGAGTATGCAGTGCATAAGCAGCCCATAGCCCTAAGATACAAAGTCTTGACTTCTGAGACCAAGCTGGTGAGCTATGGTAACATCTAACCATTCAAAAACAGTATGAGACTTATTTGGAAAGAAATTGTTACATCTCTGCATACTACAAGGATGTTAAATCAAGGGATGAAGAAATAAAGTAATGATGGATATTGTTACGAAGAGTCGTCTTACTACGATACATGCCTGATATAAAAGTTTGCATATTTTCAATAATGCATAATATTATATTTATTGACATATTGTGCTGCAGTCTTCTATTAGCACAGATCTGTGTGCTTTAACATTAAAGCTCAAACAGAATAAACCTAGCACAGACCTGAGTAAACAGCTCTGTTGCAAGGTAGAGCTAGGGCAAACAGCTAAGTTAAGATGGAAATTATAGTTCAAGGCAACAGAATTTGAATTTTGAAACCTCTTTCAAACTTACCACTGTTGTTTTATCATAGTAGTTAATTATTTTCACTTTAAAATGCCTGCCTATCTCTCACCACAATCAAGGCAAAAGTTTTCACAGAGCCTATAATGCACTTGCTCTCCTACTTTCCTATACAGTTACTCGCTAGCAGTAAGACTTTAATTCAGATATTTAGAACTAGTTCTTTCTGGTTTAGTCAAGACTGACTAAGCAACATTTCTATGTTCAAGCTGGGCTATCACTGTCCCAGACCTGCATACCAATGGAAGCACAGCAGGGCAGAAATCCATTAAAAGAACTGGTGAGTACGACAGTGAAATATTTTATGGAATGAAGTGAAAACCATAGGGTTCTTTATGAAGATGGAAAGAGGAACTGTGGAGGATCAGGAAACAAAGCCAAAAAGCTGACAAAGGGAGACTATATCTGGTAAAATAGTACTTTAAGAAATATGGAAAAAGAGTAGGATGTTTCTTTCTTCACCGCAATATGCATTCCATCAACAGGTAGAAAAGAAAGACTTTTATCTAAAATTAACTTAAATACTTCTATCAGTAAAAGCCTTTAGTCCCTACAAAACTTCTTTTCTGATTTGCATGGCCTGGATTATGGGCCAGTGTCCTTATGAGCAGGTTTATATGGTAATTGGGTGTCAAGTATCACTAGATATGGACAGTGATTACCTTTAATGATTTTGCTTAATTGAAATGACAAGCAAGTTATGAAAAGCATCTAATAATAATATTATCTTATATGAGAAATAGATGTCTATATATTTTGTTCAAGGGATTATAGATAACAGGATAGGTTTAGGGGTCTCTTTACAGATCCAGTTCATTGTTTAAAGTTTGGTTTGTTTTTTTTTCTCCTACAGCTGTTCATGTCAATGCATTGAGACAGTCTATAGATCAAGCTCAACCAGTCCCCAAGACTAAAAAAGCCCAGGATAAAGGAATTTGTGGTGTCTCATTAATGACCCAGAATCAGAATAGCACTTCCTACAAGGATCACCAGGTCCAGGGTAGGAAGGAGAAAGATATAGCTCCATTTTCTCTACAAAGTATGACTTAACAGGAATGGAGATAATGAGCTTTGCAAACAACTTAGGGTGGGTCTGACAGCAGAATATCTAGATCTTTCCCAAAACATGTATCTGTCTACTTGTAAAAGTAAGACTCCTCAGAAACAGGCAAGGGTTAAGAAGAGCAAAAGACAGGAAAATTTATGAGCAGTAAGGAACTGACAAGTATGCTGGTTTTAAGCCAACAAATAAGATAATACTACTTTTAGAATGTAAGGTCTTGGAAAGTCATTTAAGGAAATGAATGCTTTAAAGTAAATTTAAATGAGACTGTACCATCTGTTTAACAAAGTGTATCAAGATTTTTTGGGTTATACATTTTAAAGACAGAATTTGAAAAAGATTTTTCAAAACTAGTAACTAAACTGACTTGTAAAGAGATTTATAAATGTCTATTCAATCATATTACCATCAGAGTTATGATTTGTTACATATGTAACAAACCTTGACAAGTTTTCTTCTATGAATGCATTTTTTATTTTGTGTTTATTTTAGAAGGAATTTAGAATCAGCATATTTATCAGGATTTTTTTATATGTGTTTTATTTGTTGGGTTTTTTTTCTTAAATATATCAGTCAGTTAAACATAGAACAGTGTAATTTTTCTCTTTCTGGAAAGAACCTAACAAACTTAACAATCCTAACCACAAACCTAAGAAATAACCATATTCTGCCAGGATATACTTGTATTCACTTGTATTATTTCTTGAAACAAAAACTAAATTAAAAATTGCATAGCACAGCTTATTCTTGATACTTCTCTTTAATCCCTAGTGCTGAACAGTTTTGCTGAGCCTTCAAAGCAAATTATACATTTTCCCTTTGGTTCTGATTCTTCAACCACTTGCTGGCTGACTCTCTCAAGACAATGTGAGGGTTCTGCTGAGCAAAATTTGTGCCTTTAAAATATATGGTGCACTTTCAAATATGGGTTATGTTATTCACATAAATTTCACATGCATGCTACAGGAATGAAAAGCAGTTTAATGTGCCATACTATGCTGCTGTTTCCTACAATTTCCTATACTTATAGAGAGCAAAAGAGTTAGGCAGATGAGTACTTTAGGCAACAAATAGCCTTCATAGATAACATGGGATTCCTGTTTGTAAGATTTCAGAGCAACAGATTGTTTTCCAGACTGATCTTTCTTGTGCCTGCAGAATGCACAGCTTATTGTACAGACTGACAAGGAGAACAAATTATGATGATGCCTGCAGCAAATTACTTGCTCTGTATTGCTGTCCACACTCTACTGACTTGGAGGATTTCCCAGGACTGAGACTTTTGAAAATAGCCTGTCTCAAATAGGAAACATTCAATATGCTTAAGAAGAATGTATCAATTTTCAGACTAGGAGGCTGTGGACATAAACTTTTTTCTCTCAGTAGTTAACTGCATGCTACTGAAATGCTGCTGCATTTCCTTTTTGCAGTGTTTTGTGCTACTGTGGTACCTGTTCTGTTTTAGACATCACAGTTTTGCACAGTGAGAGCTGCACATATTCTAAGAAACGGTCTTATGATCACTGATGATAAAGTCTGTTTCCTAATGGTTTTGAGCTTTTTGTAGTTGATGACAACTTGTTTTCATGGCCACACCATTTGTGACCACTGTTCCAACGTGTATTACCTGGTGTTAATAAAGTATAAGTTCACACAGTAGTGCCTTCCTCACCTGTGACAATGCATTTCCATTTTATCAACACCTACAGAAATGTGAGTATCTTTGAAGTGATCTCTATTGCTGCATAGAATCCATACCTAGTAAACTAATATGGGGAATGCACCAATTAGCCAGCACTACCACACAAATATATGCACAGTAGAGTCATTTTCTTTATTCCCTTAATATAGCAGCTTAGAGAAACTTCTCACTCAGTAATTTCCACAATACTGGTGAGACCAATACTGTGAAACCATCTAAACGCCACTTAGATCGTAATGGTGCCTACTGTAATTCTAGTTACTATTCCACTCCTTTTTTTAAAGTATTTTATTAATGTGTTTACTGTATTGATAGACTATATGTGTCATTACTAAACACGAACAGTAAGCTGCTTCTTAAATTCTTAAATTTTTGTTGCTACCTTCCATCCTGATATGATATTTAATTGTTGAGCCTCTACTCACAAGAGGCTGTCAATGAAGCTAAATATGGGATGGTTTTATGATATCTATCAGATTTCAAAAGTTAGAACCACTAATTTAATTTTAAATTCTGACTAGAGAGTTTATTTCCTGCTGTACTTAAATCTTTCTAAGTCTCATTTGATATCAAAGTCTCTTCCTTTTTTAACAAATATGTTGATTGAAGTGTGTCAGTTTAGGAATATTCCTCTATCTTTTATTAATGTTATAGAATCATAGAATATTTCTAGTTGGAAGGGACTCATAAGAATCATCAAGTCCATCACTCTGGTTCTCACAGGAGTGCCTAAAACTAAATTAGACAACTAGGAGCATTGTCCAGATGCCCCTTGAACTCAGACAGGCTTGGTGATATGACCACTTCCCTGAGGAGTCTGTTCCAGTGACCATCCTCTCAGTGAAGAACCTTTTCCTAATAAGCATGTTGATTTCAGAAGCAGGTATTATAATGGTATATTGGGTACAGGTGCCTAGGTGATGGCAGCAGGGGACTGCAGGGGTGGCCTCTGTGAGGAGAGACCAGGCCTGCCCCATGCCAGACACATCTGGTTCCAGCTGGCTCCAACAGATTCACTGCAGGGCACTGCTGAGCCCCTCAGTCAAGATGGTGGCAGCTTGGGGAAAATATATTTAGGAAAAGGAAGAAAACACTGGGCAGCAGATGTGAGAGATAGTAGGAAGAAAAATGTGAGAGAAATAGCCCCACAGACACCAGAGCGAGAGAAGGGGGGGCACAAGGGGCTCCGTGCACTGGAGCAGAGATTCCCCTGCAGCCCGTGGTGAAGATCATGGTGATGTAGGTTGTCCTTCCGCAGCCAATGGAGGATCACAAACCACAATTCACTGCAAAATACACTTTGTAAATAAACTAACTAAATAGTAGTTCTATTGCTGTACAAGAACAGTATGAGCCAGTATGATCACAATTTCATATGCAAACAGATACCTTTCATAATATTGGACATGTATGTATTTCAGTGCAGTTGACAGAGTATAGCTAAATGAGCTAGGACAGTCTTAAAATTTACTAATTTAAGCAAGATTCTCTATGCAGTATTAAAGTCTAATCAGATTAGTGATATTCTTATAATTTCTAATGTGATAAACACTAATGAATACTAATAGTATATAAAAAAATCTATCCGTAGGATATGTCCTTCCTATTTTATTGTCTGCTATAGACATGTCACTTGCCTTTTGCTTCATTGTCAACCTGACAAATGAATGTAAAAGAGTGAAAGAATAATATTGTTTGTACTGTAAGCTGAGGTTTGTGTGCATTTCTACAAAGCCCATTTATTGTTCCACTTGAGAAAAAAAAAAAAAAAAGTACGTGGTTCTTCAATCATAAAAAGAAGTCTCTTTACACAAATTTAGATGCCATTAGGTAGGATACTTCATGCTGAATTCCTAAACTCATTTCTAGTTAATTACATGCTAAGTGGCATGGTTATAGCTGCACAGCAATCAATTCTTAAATGGGAAGGCCAACAGCAAAAATAATCCACAATACTGATCCCTAAAATAACCCTCTATGGAAAATAATCAGAGACAAGCCTGTTGTTAAACTGGCGTTCACTCAAAATTAAGTGCGCTTCCTATAACAGTTTTCTTCTTCCTCCAACACCACAGAGGTTAAATGTTATCCAGTTAAAATATGAAGTTAGACATTGACAGCTTCCTCTCCCTTTAACAGAATTGAAATAGACAGTACATTTAAGGAAATTTTTGACTTTTTTTCATAACAATGAGAAAATACACGTCCCAAAAAAGGCCCAAGTCACTTTGGATGAGAGGTTCTCCCAAATGTGTTAGGTAGTTAAAAATTGGGCAACATATACCCATTGTTGTACATTATGCAATATGTCACACACTTCTATACAACTAATGGGGTACCATCTCACTGCAAAAATAAGGGATTTTCTATGCTCTGATGAAATTACAGAAGAAAGTAAAAATGTCCAGCCTTCGCAGACTGACCGCTATGCTTCTGTGGAGTCCACTGAAGTAAATGAGAGGTTGAGTGAATACCATTGTCACTACTGTGTTAGAGCCCTGAAGCCCTCTTGAACTCCCTGTTCTGTCCTATTATGTGCCAATACATATATTGCCTTCCTTTTCTCAGTTGGGATTGGGAATGAAGGGCACCAGAAGATCGTTTTTCATTTTCAGAATTTCTACAACTTCCATGGCATTGGGGGACAAAATCTCTTGTTCTGTTGGAGATCTATAGCCAAAGTTATGGGAAGTTTGAAAAGAAAAAGTGTTAAAAAATAAAACAAAGATCTATTTTTAAGAGACTCAAGGAATAAGAAAAAAAAGTTTCCTTTCCACAGTTTTTCAAATAGTAAAGTATATCAGATTTTCTAAAGTAAGCACCACAAAATCTGTGCCCCAGATCATAGTGTTTGTCATAGCTATAACTCTTCCAAAATCTCAAACGCTCCTCCACTTAATATTGCATTTAAAAAAGAGAAGATAGAACAATGTTCCTGTTTTTCTAAGAAACCCTAACACAAGCAGTTTTCACCAGCTATAACAGCAAGCAATTTAGGTGCAAAATAGACTTTTGCAGAGAGCATCTGCACCATAATGAATACTTCAGTTAGTGTCACTATCCACCTAAGCAGCTAGAAAAGGCTGTCTTGTTTTCTGTGCCATTGTTGTCTGCACTGAATAGATAAGAATTGATAGTATCTCTTACTGCATCAATGCGTATGTTTTCTCACTGTTTACTGTGCAGTGCTTTATAAGTAACAGAAGAAATTAAAAATACAGATGTTGGATTTAATTATTTTTATTAACTCATCATTTAGAGTTTTAGACAAATTTGAACCTTAAGCGCTGTAGAATGTACACACTTTTTCTTTTGTTACTTACATTAAGAGAAACCAAAAGTTTTTCATTTGAGCACAGATTATATTTTAAAAGATACTACGCAAAAACAAGGATCATTTGTGCTAAATGAATAGGACTCTCATTAGCCTTTAATAACCTTGAAAAGCTAGTTAGTGAAAACCAAAACAAATCATGAAAAGAAAAGATTATTGGGTTTTTAACTTCGACTACTGACAAAAGCATTATGTGGTTGGTGATCTGTTTTCAATCTACTCCCTTGGCATCCCAACATCGGGAGACACATGGACTCAACTTCATGCCCTCCTAATCACTTTTTCCTTCTTGGTCTTTCAATCATAAAATATACGTAGGTCTGAGTTTACATATAATTTTACAGTACATACAGTCATCTCAGAATGTTCATATAACTTTTAGTTTTTAAACTTACAAATACGGAAAGAGAATATTTAAGAGCAACAAAAGGGGCATATACTTTAATATTGGCATAGAACTGTGAAGAAAACCTTCTCACTCTCAAGAGGTACAAAAGCATCAGCAATCCTTCACTCTGATGTGTATTTTTGAGGTTGGAAGTGTATTTTAAAAGGAGGAGGGTGAAACTCAGGAAATAATTTCCTTTCTCACTTTTAGCTGTTTAATATCTTTACAGAAATTATGCCAATATCTTACATGCAATGGTAATATGTATTTAACATATCTTTGGCACCAGCTAGTAGCCAGAAGGAGTTCAAGACAATCTAGAATGATAAGCCAGCTCTCCATAGATGTGCCAAAAGACAGAAAGAGCTCACACAACAAATATGAAATAGGCTTCTTTGTCAGGTAGGAATATCCTAATACGACATGTCACCCTATACTCTGCTATCATGCCCTACCAAAGATGGAATTTGTCCAAGGGGTTGATTTCAAGAAGACAGTAATATTTCATTAATCCCAGAAACAACACAAGAGAAGGAGCCAACACATCAAATACGAAAGGGAGAGACAACAAATCACCGGCGAGAAAATTAACATAATCAAGATACCGAGCTAGCTATTCTGTATCTGAAGGATTGTTCTAACTTTGGAAGAAACTAAAAAGTGGAAAAGGCAGTAAAAACAACATCTAAAGCAAAATTAACATTTAGATGTGCATTTGTAATATGAAAAACAAAACAAAACTTGTAAGGCAGTCTTTCCTATTGCAACAAGAATAATAAACAAGCAGTTTAGGAGGAAACAAAGCTGAAAGCAATTCTAACACCAGTGAATGTTGAATGGCTGTTGCACAAAGTGCACTGAAATGTTGCTTCCCAGTTACCTCTGTGGGAGTATCTGTTATTGAGTGGTGCAAAATGTAGGATACAATATATCAACAAAAATATATTTAAGAGAAAGGGGAAAAACCCCACATTTTGAAAGCGAGTCTCCAAGAGCATGGTCTTGAAGAGTGTATCATGCTAAGGCTCTAAGTATCTGAGAGTGATACATGCTGTATTCTTGAGAATTCACTCATTCCATGAGAGAGGATTACATTTCAGTCAACAGAGTCATCAGAATGTATAATTTGTCAAATTTATACAGCAGTTTGAACTATTCTAAGAAGCAGAGGGTTTTAACTATTAGACGATTATCAAAACACTAAAGAAGGCACAAACTTGATATCAGTGATCAAAGGGAAGCACAATTGCATGTACCACATATTGCATATGGATCTTTGTATGTGCAGATGAGGACCCGGGTAATTCTGTCACCATTTCCAATAAGTAGTTGAACAGCTCTTACAAAAATACAGAGCATTTTGCCCATGCTGCGGTACATTGATAAAAACTTTAAAAAAACACAGCTGGAAAGTTTATTTGTTAGTATGACAAATTTGTGTCAAAACAGAATCTCACCTCCCTATTCTTGTAAGCTTTTCGATCTAGGTAAATGGGTAAATGATGGCATGGTAAAATATGGAGCTTACCATGCCGTAATAATGAGCAATAATAAACGAAAACTTGGATTGTCACCTATATTTAATGTCTTATGAAGTAGTAGTTGCCTCTATTCACTTAAAGCATGCAGATGTCATTTCCATTAGTGACAGTTATCTAACCTTTTGCCAAGGAAGCAAATATTATTCCATGTATATCATCTAGCAGCTCAGTGATACAGCAGTATAAGATGGGATTCCTTCCAAATAAGTTCAGACATGTCTTTTGCTGCATTGAGAAATAGGAAATTATTTATCCTAATAGAAGCAATTAAAATTCCAGTATAGTCAGTAGAGTGACAGGTGCCTCTGGAGACATCCAGAGGGAGATTTGGTCTGCCTAACTTAAACAGGCAGACATAGTGGTATTTTCCACTATGTCAGGATTTCCTAAAATTTCACTTGCAGATACAAGTTGCAAGCGACATCTATTATTTTCAAAAGCAGTATCTTTTTGAGATTGTCTTCTGAAAAAAGAAATACTTTGAAATGACCATTGTCCAATCACCTGTAATCACAGCACCAAAATACCGTACTTACTTCATATTCTCAGTATTTGCACTCGCAGGAAAGATAAATGAATCGTGTTTTTAAATTATAGAGGAAGAAAGAAAAGTAATTACCACTATTATTGCTGCCATATGCAGCTGACTTTGCTTATCATGATCGCCTATGAGAGTGATAGCTGCAGATTGCAGTACATAAGAGGCTATGCACTGAATCTATTATTTATCTACTGAGACAATAAATGAATGAAGAAGAGCCCATCATTTAAAAGTCTTCAAAACAGCTGTCTGTACAAGTAAGGATTTTTACAAAAGAAGGTGACTTTGCCAAGGCATTTTCTGTACCAACTGGTTCAGTAGAGTTCATGTTAGTTCCTTTAATTGCACTTCGTTGCTGCGAATACAAACCTGTGGAGTCCAGAGCACAGATTACAGCAGTCAGAGTCTAATGGAATCAAAAAGTTCTATTGATTTTTGTTAAATCCACTGTTTACAGAAAAAGAAGGAGGATTACTGTGAGAGTCTCACAAAGGCGAAGCACCCAGAAACCGCAGCCTGCTGAGAAGAGATATAGTCACTTATACAACAAGTTTAACATTGATGGCTTAACATTTTAATAGAATAGAATCTATAAAATAAAGTATATTTAAGCATTGCATGTTTACATATTTTAAAACTAATTCTTTGCTTGGAATTTTTATGCACTTACATGTCTACCTTGCAAGAAAAGAGAAGACACTATGAGACGTGTTCTTTTCTGCATGCAGGGTAGAGTGGTCTTTCATCTGTTTTCCTATGTACACATTAAAGATGAGCGGGAACGGGTCTTTAAGATATCTGTTCTTTCCTACTTGATAATATTTAGTCATTTGTACAAAAAAATAAAAAATATGTACATTCTGATTTTCTGAGAGCTCACTGGACCCTTCCATAAATGGGGTTGTACTTTACATCTCATAATATCCAATTCCTTCTTGCCTTCATGTTGGGATTCTTGAAAGTAAGAAGGGAAACTTAGTATAATTGGTGAGAAAAAGGGTCATCTGCTTTGATGAGAAAGAGAAAAGAAGGTTTCAGAAAAGAAATGAAGCTTTCTAATAGAGTTTTTCTACCCTGGAATTACTAGAGAGAATTATTTTTTATGGTCTGGAAGGACAAAATGTAATCAGGACATATTTTACAATCTGACTTAAATTATGTATTCTAAATGCAAAACTGGTCATGTTCTTCAAATTAGTCCTTCTATAGTTTAATCATAGGGGGTTTTAACCATTAGAAGATAATATATAAACATGATTTTTTTCAAAGAGCTCTCCAAATGTATGTGTAGGTATATACAACTATTTGCATAGGCTACATATCTCTCTTTAGAAAATGATTAGTTTTTAGCTTGTGTGATCAAACTGACAGACTCTCGGAAAGGGCTCAGAAACATGACACAAGGGTGAATTCCCTCAAATCAGACATCTAACTGCAGGCGTCTACAGTGCAAATGTAAACATATGGGTAAAGTACAAAATACGCAAACTCCTTTTATATCATATAGGACTAAAGAACTACTGCTCTTCTTATCCTGAAGCATACATTTACATATGGCCAAATGAACACCTCTCTTAAAGTCCATGGACTGGACCTACATGTAAGGGAAGCTTAAACCCTTTAATGCAGGAGTCTAATTACAGAACTGAATTCTACTCCTACTGCAAACAAACACCACAGGTTATCACTGATTAAATAACATTTCAGAGCATTTCACCATTTTTACTGTGAGAAGTACCAGAAACAAAGCTTCTTATTCTTTGCTGCATACTGATATTTACAAAATAGTAGAGAATGTTCAGTCCTGAAGGCCTTGGTACCATGACAGGCTGTACAAACAAAATGAAATCAGACTATATTTACTACTGATATACAGAACTCTGACTGTGGTTGAGAAAGGACCATATCCTACCATGGCATCATGAGACAGAGAGAAGTGCTGCCTCAATATCCTGCATCTTGAAGTTTAAAAGATGATGTGAAAAGTCATATAAACCTGAATTTGCACGCATTTCCTTTCTCCTAATACAGAGAGTAAATGATAACATATAAAATACAACTAAATAAAAAAAAATGTACTTGTTTAGCAAGTAAGGTTACAGCAATGTGGAATTTATGTAAAAATACATACAGTTGCCTCCATAAATAGCAAGTTCTATATCATCCTGCCAATCTGTGTCACCTTAAAACTAAATTACAGTATCTAAACTTTTACAGATTTGAGGAGCTATTAGTTCTGAAAAACAGGACAAATATGATTTTTCTTCTACTAAATTATCTATTTAAATTCTTGCAGTGCACTAATACTGCTTGGACAGAGTACTAGACTTAAGTATGACTCTGTCTGGCTCTGAAGCAATACCACAATCTATTAAGCTCCCTTTATTGAATCTGTCCATCATAAGCTTAATACTTGATTCATCCTTTTCATATCACAAAGGACAAAAAGGTGATCTTTTGTATGTGTATCTCTAATTTATGTTCTCTGTCCTCCTTTCCCAAGCAGTAAATGGTAGAGAAGAAAGCTTTTTCTGCAGTTTCTTCAGCCCTTTCATGGGAGGAAAAGAAGATATATGTCAAGCCTCTAAGGAATTTGATGCTCTTTTATCCCCTGACCCTATTTCCATACTCAGAGCTGCAAGCAAGGAAACTATCCCATAGAAAGTTAACATATTGGAGGTTAGTAAGACTTGCAGTATGTAAATTATATGTCCTTCTCCCTAAGATCCTGTCTAGTCTTTTGGGAAAATGACAAATAAGCTCTCAAAATCAAATATCTTATAGTGGAATTGTTCTATTCCAGTCTTGTAGATTCTCACTCAAGGAGGAAACAACACAACTCCTAGTCTCTAGAGGAAAACAGCACAATAAACTATACAGTGTGGATTTAATATCAAAGAAGGATGGCATTGCTGATTGATAGGTAAAAGACTTTGAGACTTACACAGTAAGATTTGTAGTGTTTAACTTTGCACAGTAATTTGTAGTTCTTAATTATGTCATACTATCTCTTTGGAGGGAAAATTGTATTCATTTTCTCACCATTGTAGTCACCATTTTAATAAAGAAAGAGAGACAAAAGCATACTGAAACTGGAGGGCTACAAAAGATATTTCTTCTAAAGAGGAAGGCATAATGATTGCCTTTGAGTTTCAATCTGGTTGCCACTTCTCCCGGAAAACAAACCTACTGATGGAAAGGCAATTTTTTTTTTCTATTTCACCACTCTTTCCTTCATTGTCAGAGAAGAGTTATTTTTTCACAAATAGAAATACGAACCAAGAGAGTTTATTGTGAAGCTATTAGAAATATTTCAATTCCAGAAACTGTTTGGGAAACCATATTTAAAAGCTACCAAGAAGAATGAAAAACAAAATCAAATCAAGACCTCAGATGTAATTAAATGCATTAAGCAGGGAAAAGACATCTAATATCTCTAATTCTCATGGCTGGGGAATGAGATAGAACAGGAAAGTGGAGATCATAAAGGTGCCAGGCTTTCATGCGCTCTCTAAGCAGCCTCTCTTTTTACCAGTGCAGATGAGAGGATATGGATTAGATGGGGCACTGACAAGACATGCCAGTAGAACAATTCTCATTACTGAGTGTTCAGATCAAGGTGAAAACATATTTTTAAACTGAAATACAGAGTTGACAGTAAAATAACTTCAATAGAATCAGATTTTTGTTCTGTGTTTCTGACTATCTGTGCATGTAGATACAGCATATAACAAAAGATACCTGTAATCCTTTAAACATTACAATACTATGACTGTGCAGAACCATATTGGA
Organism: Baryphthengus martii; assembly: GCA_013396935.1. NCBI lineage: Eukaryota > Metazoa > Chordata > Aves > Coraciiformes > Momotidae > Baryphthengus > Baryphthengus martii. The sequence continues at coordinate 42,441 of VWZK01007668.1, read as the reverse complement.
ATTTACTGCCTTGTAAGACTTAAATTTAGTAACTCACAGATATGTGCATCAGGTATTGAACACCAGCTCCTTCAGCAAGCACGCTATTCTTGTTCAAACTTCCCAGTTTTCCTATCTGGCATCTAAACAAAAAAACTTGCAGCAAGACTAGTTAAGAATCTAGATTTAGTAAAGAGGGAAATAATGTTTTATTGTTTTTTAAACATAAGCACCCAATTAATATCCCTAAATTATACTGTTTGTGCTTCTGTATGCTTACTTCAATGTCAGGCTGTGGCACTGAGAGGTAAGATGGCCCAACTGCCATATATAGTCTGACTTCCTACACTTATCTGTCATATGCAAACCTTTTAACTAAATCAATTTTAATAGTTGAATTGAAACAGAAAGCAAGTAGTGTCCTGCTGTTGACATGTACTGAGTAGCAACTTGAATTAACAGCCTTTAATGTACAGTAAATTAATACTTTCACCACTACTTTAGTACTATGCTATATCTATAGGTAAAAGCAGCTTACCTGAATAACATGTTTCAGCTTGTCAATAATTTGGCTTATTACAGGATCTGTTCCCTTCACTTTTACTTCTGGATTTGCAGACTGAGCTTTGATTCCACTCCCAACTACACGATGAGTATAGCTAGATTAATACACAAACACGGACACAAAAATGGTTTAGTAAGTTATTCGACTGTCAGAGTCATCTTTAGTTTGCATTAACTCTCAGGCACCAACATTACACTTTAATGAGATGCATGAATTTTGTGCATGTATTTTTCACAGAAAAGAAATACAGCATGATTACTACATTCCTCTATATCATATTATTTATTGCAGATTTAATTTTGTTACAAACTTTAACAAGCAAAAAATTATCTACCTCTTGAAGGAAGAAACATTCAGCCCTATGCACAGGGTTTTTTTGCCTATGCAAAGACTGTTCCATTTTGGTTTTGATACATACAAATTATATGGTGATTGGCTAAATGCATGGCATTTCACACTTTTAAAACAACTCCAGATTCTACATACACTGTATGTTCAGAACTACACCTGAAATTTCCTGGTGTTTCTGTGAATGCACATTCAGATACAGAATATTTATTGTAGGACAACAGCTCATTTATGCATATATCACTTAGCATTATATAACTGATATAAGTACAGAAAAGGCCAAAATTTGCTTAATAGATATGTAAAAAAAGGAAGTAATAGAAATCAGATATACGCTCATTCAAGAAAGAACTGCTGTAGTAAGCAGAACATTGTTTCTAAGACATTAAAACTCAAAATACAGACTAAAATTAACCACCTAGCAGAATTCTGTGGCTTATTAAGATACAATTCTTCATTCAACTTCCCACATCATATATAAGACTCAAGTTATGCAAGAAAAACTGAATGTCTACCTTCTCATCACAGATACTGTACATTATGCAAATACCCTCCATATGTTAGGTTTTGTCTGCATACCCTACAAGAGTATAGCTCTATATATCTCTGTCTCAAAAATATTTTGCCAGCTGTTATGCTGTAAGAAAAAGAAAGGAAAAAACCCTATCATGAATGGAATAGAGAAATGCCTAATTCCTGCCTATTAGGTCTGCATATGAGCATAGACAACAAAGCGTATTCAAGATTTGCAAAATCTGTTTTATGAAAAGCGTTGCAGGTCCTCTTAGCTCTGCAAAAAATCTTCCATATGTGTTAAACAACGAATACTATTCATTAAAACAAGGTTACCACATAACAATGATATTGTTTTTGATCTTTTTTAAAATATCATCCCAAGTGAGATTGAGGATATTCCTAAGGAAGAATAAGCAGACCTAGATACCATTTCTAAAATGCCATTGGCCATGCTCATACATACAAGTTGACCCTTTCATACAAAATGACTCTAAGTTTTCCATAGGTCCCAGAGAACAAAACTTGCCTACTATATATATGACCAAATTTATTAGCTCCTTTGGGCATTATAAGAAAACACTGTTCTGTAAAATGCTTCAGAAGTGAAGTAATTTCAAGATTCAGCAAAATTTTCCCAGACTTTTAAGGTATCAAGATCCAACAGTCTTTCATTGCTTAAGCACTCACAGCAGATACTGAAATTCTAGACCTTCTACACACAGCTCTGCATGTGCTATTTAGAGCAAGGGTACTCTATTTCTTCTGCAAGCAAGTTCACTGGAAGTGAATATAGAATCAAATTTAAATTAAATTATGTATCAACATATCACAGCAACAATCACCTAGGATTAGTCACAAGTTAAAGCATTCAGCTTCATTCTTTATTTGAGAAAATAGTCAGCTGCATTCAATATTCAGGACACACTGTATCAGCTAAAGTAAATAGTAAAAATAATAAGCTCATTACGAAAATCCATTATGAAATCCTTTACTGATTCTCTAGCCATACTATTACTTGGAATGGATGTAACTGCTGCGCAATCAGGACGGCAAGGCTTAATGTACTTAATGTAGTTCACTGGAACATGGTATGTGAAATCAGTTTTAAAAAATCTTCATAGCAATGTTGAATACATTGAATATATGAATGGCTCAGATTCTTCACAAAGTGGTATTTTGGTTTATAGCAAACAGCTTTTTGTGTTGTCTTGTAGTGGCGGGGCAATTCATCAGCTTGTAGTGATGGAGTAAAGCTTTTTATAGGGGTGTGTACAAAATATGCAGCCTGTCTGATAGACTTTGGGGAATGTCTAACACTGCAATTTGAGTAGGGGCAACAAACCTTCTGGTATCTTTTGAGGATTAAAAAAAAAATCAAACAAAACAATAAAACCAAACCTAGAAATCTTCTTCAAAGTTTTCCTCAAACTTTCTTCTTTCAGTCATTTGACTATATCAAAATAGATAATTCAATACAGAATTCCTTCCTTCCTCTTTTCAGCTGAACAATACTGCAATTTCCAGATGGACAACTGGTTTAACTCAATACATTGGTTTAACGTAACACTGCAATTTCTCTTTTTACTATAACACTATAAAAATCTTACAAGTTACGGCTATCCTTCCTGTACAGTGTTCTCATTTTCTATTTCACAGCATGCAAAACCTATGTTCTCACTTCCTGTCACTCAGAATTCTTCAATTAACACCTTTTTTTCAAACCCAACTACTACACATTTGCCTGTGAACTGCATAGCTATGTGAAACAGAATACCTTTTCTCTTTTTCTTCAATTCTATTGACGATATTCATTTCTCTAAAAATGCAGAAAGAACTAAACCATACAGAAGTTGACACTTGCCTAGGCTCAAATTTTATTCACCTACCTCATAGGAATTATCTGGCAATGACTCACTCACGGCTGACCATCAGTCCTTTTCCATCTATTTCCACAATGAAATCCACACCCTTGTACATCTAGTACTTACTGTAGGACTGACTCCCCCCTTTCAGTTGAGAGAAAGAATCTGGGAAAATAATGCTGTCTTGTGAGTGCACCAGATATTAAGAGTTTTGGTCATGTTTCCCAGCCTCTTTAGAACTGTCATCCTTTAAATTCCTCTTCAGATGCAGTTTGTAAGGAATAATTGGATTTACTTTCCAGTAAAAAGTGTTAGCACTTAGATTGTTTCTCTTTCCCGCTGTCATTCTGTTACAGTTACAGAAGCATAAAATCAGAGAATGGTTTGGGTTGGAAGGGACCTTAAAGATCATCTCTTTCCAATCCCCTACTATGGGCAGGGACACTTTACATCAGGTTGCTCAAAGGCTCATCCAGCTTGACCTTGAACACTTCCAGCGATAGGGCATCCAGATTCTTCTCATAGACAAAATACATATCTGCTCCCTGGGTAGAGGAGCTCTATTATCTAAAACTTAAATTTCTTTCTAGGCAACGAATGATTCTTCTTTCTGACATAAAAATTATGCCCTTTTCCCGATTTACACATTTTCAACATTGTCAGCCCTGTGTGGCCCAATGACTCTGTGCTGCTTTTGGTTGGAAGCGTCGTTATCCCAGGAAAATGCCCAAAATCCGTCTGAATGTCCTCTCATTTCTCATGACTAAGGCAATTCCTACACGAAGTCCAGATATACTCACCCAGTAACACTTCCTGTAACAAATGTCAATTAACCTTTGCCCCTTCTGCCCACTTTGGTGAGAAAAAGCATCTCTGCACAGAAAGCAGATGTTCAATTTGAGTGAGTGTCCTGCTTTGAGTTAGAACAGATCTAGACTGGGAATATTCCTGCATATCCCTGTCCATTCACCTGCCTGGCCTCAGCTTTGTAAAGGAACAGAAAGTTTCTTTCAGGAAATTCACTCAGTCACTGTCAAAGCAACTACTCACATTAGTTACCCAAACTGCATCCTCACTGACTGCTCAGAGGTGAGCAGTCTCCAATTGAGACCAAGAAGCTGAAACAGAAGTAACACGTGCATTGAAGCGAGGACAATCAGCACACTACTGCTCGATAGTACCACAACTTTATGTCTATTAGTATTGAACAACTATTAGATCATTAGGGACTGGTAGTAACATATTACTTGTCCTTACTTGCTCTGAGCTGTTTAGAACATTTCCTTCTACCTTCTTTCTCACTTCTGACCTTTCCCTCACCTGCAGCAGGTGTGATCCTTTCCAGCGTTGACAGAATGAATTTGTGATTTCCCCTGCTTCCCACTGCTTGTGGGACTCCTCACCCTACACAAGAACATTCCCAAGCAGAACATTCCTAAAATCTTTACTAATCTTTACTGCCCTCAAAACTGTTCACACCTTGGTCTGTGAGAACTGACACATTTCAGCCCATCCCCCTGAGATTTTTGTCTGTTATAGGCCTCATCAGACCTGAAATAATACACAAGATTATATCCATAAAGAAAACTTCAGGACCAGGACTGATATAATAATAATTAATTTTATATTCAGAGAGAAATCAATCTTGAAATTAATCCTCCAGGATCTAGATGCCTTATAAATCATCATATATGGAAAATAAAGAGGCAAATGGCAAAAATTAAGATTCATTTAGATGGAACAAAAAGAATGAAATCCCCTTTGGAAAACAGTTTTTCACAAATGCATTTTATTTGTGCTGCAAACTTTTGGAAGTGGAGGAGGCTACAGGTTTGGCTTCTGTGCAAAGCTGCTAAAAGCTTCCCTGTATTCAATAGACCCAATGTCAGCCAGCTCCAAGATGGGCCTGCCACTGACCAAAGCTGAGCCAGCCAGCAACAGTGGTAGTGCCTCTGGAATAACATATTTAAGAAGGGGAAAAAACTGCTGCACAAGATCAGTTGGATGAGTCCAGAATAGGAGAGTATCAACTCGTCAGACACCAAGGTCAGTGAAGAAGGAGGGGGAGGAGGGGCTCCAGGCACCAGAACAAAGATTCTCTTGCAGTCCATGGTGAAGACCACGGTGACACAGCTTGTCCACCTGCATCCCATGGAGGTTAATGGTGAAGCAGGTATTCACATGCAGCCTGTTGAAGACCCCACACCAGAGCAGGTGGATACCTGAAGGAGGTACTGGCCTGCACTGGAGCAGGCTTCTGGCAGGAGCCCACACTCAAGAAGGTTTGCTGGCTGGACTTCTGACCCCGTGGTGGACCCATGCTGGAGCAGTCTGTTCCTGAAGGACTGCACCACGTAGAAGGGACCCATGCTGAAGCAGTTTGAAGAACTGGAGCCCCTGGGAAGGACTCACATTGGAGAAGTTTGTGGAGGACCGTGTTCTGTGAGAGGGACTCCACACTTGAGCAGGGGAAAATTTTGAGAAGCAGCAGAGACACCTGATAAACTGATTACAACCCCAACTCCCCATTCCTCTTAGCCTCTTGGGATTGGAGGTAGAGAAATCAGGAGTGAAGTTGAGCCCAGGAAGAAGGGAGGGATGGGGGACGGTGTTTTATGATTTGGTTTTATTTTTTATTACCCTACTTTGATTAGATTTATAAAAGATTAGACCAATTTCTCAAGTTAATCTGTTTGTCCCATTCCTGTCATTGCTGAGTCATCTCCCTGTCCTTACCTCAAGCTATAAACCTTTCATCATATTTTTCTCCCCCAGCCCAGTTGAGGAGGGGAAGTGAAAGAGGGGCTTTGGTGGGTACCTTGTGTCCAGTCAGGGTCAAATCACTACAACAAATTTGACAGTACCATCTTTGCATGCCAGTTCACAGTGTAAATGTTGAACAACATTTTTCAAGTGATGTTACTTTGCTAAAGGATGGTGGTGTCAGTATAAAACCCACAAATCAGAATACACACAACTTACTGAAGTAAATAAATGCATATGTTTCCATTTTTTCCTATTATTGGAAACCTCAACCCACTCAAAATTTGCCTTGACTATAAGGTGATCTGGCCTTGATCAATTGACATTAAAAACTTTCATTTAACTTTGAGTCTTCAGTAATTACAGACTCTGACAAGTCACAAGGCAGGTTGAAAAGCCTTTCTCTTTCTTCAGATGTATAACAAGGCATTGACAAAGTTTTATGAGTATTGTTTTATTGATTCTTATGATAAAAGTATGATTATAGAAGTTAACCTCTTTTTGTTTAATCTACTCTTTCTTCTTGAAATGATATCTTTTGCATATAAACATTATAAACTTACTAATAGGTTGTTTTATTTTTCACATGTTGTGTTTAACAAATGTCTATAAATCTAACATCTTCAAATATTCTATTGTAAACTAAATGATCTGTCAGAGCTAAATGAGCTATTGGGATTTGAGCATGGTACACAAAACTTCATCCCTGTAGACTTGTATTTACAGGCAAAATATATTTCCCTTTGGTTGGGGGAAAAATACAAAAATTTCAGACTCTTGTTTTGAGAGATTTCACTCATTACAAAGTTTTAATACAGCATTAATCATTTTTTGTTTCTTTCACTTCTAATGTACAAATAATGGAAAACCCATTTTAAGGTTCCCCACAGAGGTAGCAAACGTTGATCAGATTTGAATCCTGGGGAAAAAAGAAAAAAAAAAAAAAAAAGAAAAAAAAGACTAATTTCTTGCTAGAGAAGTAATAGACCCACCATCTGTGCTCATTTCTGTACAAGCATGGTAATGTATCACATCACTTTAATAGGCAGACTTAGTCCCTAAGTACTATTCATTTTCATCAACACTAGGAAAAAAAAACAAGCACCAATATATTTCCATTCTATGAACATGTTTTAAAGTGATGAATAACAAGGTGCTCATTTTCAGAGATCAATATATAAATATTCATATAAATTTCCTATTATTCTTTATTGTATCTATGAATACAGTTGGTGGGTTTTACATTCAGTTGTATCAATATCTCTGTTTAAACAGAAGACCATGCTTTATTGGCTGTCACTGATTTCTTGGTACATGCAGCTGGAAAAGCATGGATATATTAATTCTCATAAGAATCAGCCATTTAAGACATGATGCTTAAGGCAGATATTCCTCCAACACAAATAATCTGCATTATATTGTGATGATAACAAATACTGATACATCTTATCTATTGTCAACAACTGATCATCATTTTCCATTCCTTAACACTAGAGCTTTGTAAAGTAACATCAGCATAAAATAAAGCAAGCAATGCTAAAATTGGATCTGAGCCATAAAGCTTTGATCTGGATGCAAACTTCTCCAGAGTTCAAATCCCAGTGCTAGCAGTGTTTTGCTTCAGAGCTGTTACTCTTTAAATTTGCTGCTACTTATCTCTGCTATTAGTTCAGTATGAAGAGAACACAAATTCTCGGTTAGTAACAGATTAGTTCCAAATAAAGTCAGCCTTACTTAGGCAGACTTTCACACAGCTAACAAATAAGCTTTAAGAAATCAATTACCTAAAAATACAGAAAGAAGAAAAATGAATTAGGGAAATAACAGGGAAATTTTTGAGTTGAAAACAACTATTTCAGTGCTTTGAAACAGAAATGCCTGTGATTTGTGAAGGTGGTACACAGATGAGCATCAGAACCAGAACTCAGGCAGAAACAGAAATGCATTTAAGTTCAGAGCTTCACCCAGACTATCATTTTGAAATAGTACAATCATTTCAGTCGAATCTCATTGAAACTAATAGTTTAAAAGCCTACATGTTGTCTGAGGAACCATGTAGAGATGGACAATTAGACCTTCTAGGAACAGGTACTGAGCTTTCTTAGTGTTTGAAGACCCTAGCCTATGCTTGAAGAGTCAAAAATTTTGATAGGTAGTAAAGATGGCCATGATCCAAACCCGCAGTGCGGATAGCCTGTGGCACAGCATTCGGTCCCAGAGATTTCCTCAACATCCATTCCCAGATACTCGTTTTGGAAATCTAGACTCTCTTTTCAAATCTGTGGCTCTTTTTTTCCGGTTGGTTTAATTGGTCTGTTTACCTGTGTCATGATTTATGAAGAGTAGCATCTTAATAGATACAACTCCCACCACCACCCAAACAACTCAAAATCCTAACCAGTGGTTAAACAGAAATCTTGCTGGTCTCCCTCTCCAACATAATAAGAACTTATGACATAGCGACATGAATGTTTTTAGTGCCAAGAAAAAGATGACATAGTCATGAATAAGCCCAGAGGAGGTCTCTGGCATAGCCTGACACTTCCTAAAAATTGCCCTAGTAGGACTCTCTCTCAACCGTGGAAAAGCTGCATCTTTCAAGTACAGGAAGATTTTAAACTACTGAGTACCTTTCAAATGTTAGCATAAAGTACATACTGTTAGATCAGAATAATAAGTATTTTCTAACCATGGCAATGAGGGCCAAGATCCTTAAATAACCATGAAGAATATTCACAACAGTCAAATATTTAAAGATCAATGACAAGGTGCAGTTTTACCTGAAAAAAATAGAATATGTAGAGATTCATAAAAAGCATATATATGCAAAATTTTTAAATATAGAGGGGTTTTTTTCACCCAGGACTGTCTCATTATGCTGATTGCCTGCAGGTTTGACCAGATTCAAATCCACAGGACAAATCTACAGAACGCTGCACCCCCCAAAAAAAAGAAGAAATATTCTTTAGGCAGTTCCAAAAAGTTGGGAGCTGCTGTCTCAGAAAGCTGTAAGTCTCTCACTAAAATTTCAGAGTTGTGTGGCATCTGAACAAGGGTCTAGCAAGCACGACCTTCTTTGTCTGACTGTTCTATTTCCATGTCTTTCATATTTTCGATTACAGAGGAGCTCAGTTTAAAGGTTTTTAGGAAACTTTACTAAGCAATCATTATTGGCTGACATGCCACCAGTGACAGGTTTGCGGATGAACTGCATACCACCAAAACCCATGGTTTCTTACTGTCATTTTAGTGAAAATGATCCCTTTAAATGAAAACAAATTAACTCAGAGCCACTGTAGATGATGTTTCCTTTCATCACAGATTAGACTGTCAGAGAACTCAGGAAGTCTCTATGTACATTTCTAAAAAATTAGATTTTAGAATGCCCTCATAGTCCTGGGAATTTCTGTAGACAAAAAAAATGTATTCACAGGTCAAGATAGCAGCAACCTCCAGTTACTGCTAAAAAAAACCCCAACATTAATAAGAATTTGTAATAATAAAATTCAGGTTTTATATATATGTAAGCTTGAAACACTGTACTGACAAGTAGGTTAGAACTGCACTCTTTCTGATGATGCTGAAGATAAAAAGTGAAAGACGGAGGGACTAACTTTGTCTTAAATGTTTTCAGGTTCATTAGAACATCACAAGTAAATTCAGAAAAAAGAACAGATACTGAGCAAGATTCACTTGCTGCTCCATCCAGTGCTTAGAAGAAGCAATGTTGAGCTTCTTTTAAGAGATGGACTGTGTTCCAGGTGGGAGATTAAAGTAACAAAAGGTATATTATCACAGCAAATACTATCCTCCAGAACAAACTTAAGCACCTTAGCAGTTAAGCCTCTTCCAAGAAACCTGGTGATGGTCTACACTTTGGCAAGGTTAGCTCTTTGCCCCATCCTGATGTTTCTGTGTCAGCTGCTACCATCACTTTCTACCACTGCCTCCTTGGGAATTTCAGTGTTTGGTTCTATTGACTTTACCAAGAGCTACTGAGGAATCTCTATGCTAAGTTGTGAAGTTACAGGGTCATATTGAGACAACTGCCCTGGTTAATCACTGGGGTGCATTGCCTTACCTCTGAAATACTCATGGGTATCAGGTAGTCACAAAGCTGGAGGAGGTCCAGGTGGTTCATAGCTGCTGCAGTTGTATAGAGGCACTGCCTGATAAAGCTTACTCTTTTTTTCATTTTGTGGCAATAGGATTCCCACCTCCATTTGCTGTATTTCACCTCAAATGAAATCTTAACTGATAGCATTACAGGAATCTCCATGAAAGCAAGTAGATGACAACCACTAACTCCTCATCTAATAGCAACAGAGAAGTTTCTCCAATGGCTTAATTTTCTGCATTTGAAACTAATTTGGTGTAAATGAAGCAATACTGATTTTCATCAGCTGACTGAAGTAAGCACTGAAATCCTAGTGAAATAGTTTAAACCAAAGTGCTTAATTCCTGTGGGTTCTTTGGGAAGATCCAGATAGAGATAATACAATAAACAAGAAAAAAAACACTTAATCTTTAAAATAATCTGCTTATTTACTGTGTTTGTTTTCCTGTTCTCATCTTCTTTAACTGGCATTGATACAGGAACAAAGATGAAACTTTTGCAATATGCTCCTCCTTCATAAGATGGATTTTCCTGCTTGTATGTTGTAGTTTGGAAAGTAGGCATTCATATACTGGCATCGCTAAGGGATTTGTTTTGTTCAGCTTCTCACATTAATTGAATTCTGAATTACTTCATAGCTTAGGCTGCTGGCACTTACAAGTTATAAGCAAGCACCTGTATTTATATAGTCTCACTGTGTTTAAGAATAGCAAAATAGCACAGTGTGCTCACTACATTTTAGTTTATTTCAAACTTGGGATATGAAGTTTAATAAATACTTCTCAGCTTGCTCTCTTTATGATTGCTGATAATTGCTGGTTTACACCTGCTATTGCTAGCATCGTCATCACCGCTGGACATTTCAAAATTCTGGGTAACTGCTAACTGAGAAATTAACAATTATCTGAATACTAGGAAAAAGTAGATGTGCAGCAATAAATGAGTAAGAGTGTTTAGTGGTGCAAATTTTAATTAAAAAAGCTGAGCAAATCAAAGGATCTGTTTAATCATTAAAAACACTGGGAGCTTGGGTAGGTGTATTGGTTGGTTTTGTCTAGTCTTGCATAGGTTTTTAAAGGTGGATATTGCAAAGTGATCCTCAGAAAACTTGTCAACAATATCTTACCCCTAGTTATCAGAGACAGCATTGTTAGCAATTCTAGTACAGATTTCATTTGTTCTAGACATTTTAAATACTGTTTAATTATCAGAATTTATTTTTAAAAGAAATAAAATGTCTCTGAATTTTTCAATGGGAATTTACTTTTAGATCTGTAATTTTATATATATTTGGAAAAAAAACCTGATTGCATATACACTTGCTAAATTTACAGAAAATATTAAGTGGAAAACAATGGAGTAAAAGCTGTGTTGTGTTTCAGACAAAAATACGTTCCTGTAATAATTTAGGCTAAAGTATGTTTAATAAAAGATATGTATTTAATTTTTGATCATAGAATAGACTTGTCTTGTTAAAGGAAAAAATAGCAGATCAGCCTTTGGGCTTTTCTAGACTTGTAAACTAAGTGGCATGTCTTGGGAAAAAAGAACATTAAATAGATATTTCATTTAAAATTTGCTTATTTGGAACTAGTTTCATGGGAATAAGACAAATCACACTGAAGTATGTAAGAAAGTAACTATTACACAATTTTTCACAATATGTCTGTTAATGAATTTCCAAGTGTGACATGGATTTTTGTTATTTTGTACAGCACAAAATCACAGAATCATAGAAACATAGAATGGTTTAGGTTGGAAGGGACCTCTGAAGGTCATCTAGTCCAAACCCCCTGCAGTGAGCAGGGACATCCTCAACTAGATCAGGTTGCTCAGAGCTTTGTCAAGCCTCACCTTGAATATCTCCAGGGATGGGGCCTCAACTACCTCCCTGGGCAACCTGTTCCAGTGTTTCACTACCCTCATGGTAAAGAATTTATTCCTAACATCCAATGTAAATCTGCCCTTCTCTAGTTTAAAACCATCACCCCTCATCCCGTCTCTACAGGTCTTTGTGAACCATTTCTCTCCAGTCTTCCTGTAGGCCCCCTTCAGGTACTGGAAAGTCGCTATTACGTCACCCTGGAGCCTTCTCTTCTCCAGGCTAAAAAACCCCAGCTCCCTCAGTCTGTCTTCGTAGGAGAGGTGTTCCAACCCCCTGATCATTTTCGTGGCCCTCCTCTGGACTCATTCTATGAGGTTCACGTCCTCCTTGTACTGAAATCTGTCACTTCAATAATTTGCATTATTTTCTAATTCTACAATTGTTCTTCTAAAACTCAAAAAATCCCAACAATCCTTCATGATCTTAATACAAACACTGAAATTTTTGAGAGTATTTTTTATGTTGTGATTGGAAGCCAATTTATCATAGTTTTGATGTTAGCTGTGTCTTCTAAATATCAATTCTTAATAAACCATAAGAAGTGCGAGTGGATAACTTAATATTCCCAAGGCTTCATTAGTCAGACAAGTGTCCATCTGGAGACTTCCAAAAGCACCAACTTGTCTCCAGTTCCTATGTATGGAACATCATGGAACATGTATTTAGGATTGTTTTAGTAAGCATCTGAAATTCAGTACACAATGGGTAACTGTGATAGTTTTGAAATACGTCAAATTTGCCTGGATCTGCATAACCTCATTAACATAATCTATTACAAGCTAAGGTTATATAAAATGCTTTAAAAAATACTACCTTTGCCTGCTGATTTTCGTTTTTCCTTTTCTTGGATGTCATCAGAATGAAGTAGTCCGCCTTAACTCAAAGAATTCTACAACAGTTCTGCCTAGATGTTATGAAAGCTTAAGTGCATTTTCTCATAACTGCTGTTATTTCCTACTGTAAAGAATTTTTCTATATCATGTTATCAACATCAGATATTTTTTTTTAGTTTTGCTTCAAAATTTAACCTTTACACTGTTCCAAAATTCTCACTTGAAAGATACCATGGAAATTAGTATTCTTGTCAATTAATGGTAACCACTGTAATAGTTACCTATGTGTACATATCTTAGCAGTATGTTGCTACATTCCAGAGACACTGTTCTCGTGTGATGCAAAAAGAACACCACAAAGAGTGAGACAAAACACCCCAGACAACAGCTCTCTTCTGCCAAACAGAAACTTAAACTCTGCCAAGTATCACACACTAGTGAGGGGAATTCCTCACTCCAACAATGTCCAAACTCTCCACAGAGGCAAAAGAAAAAGCATCTGAGAGGGAGATACTATTAATCTGTAATGCCTCTTAGCAAATAAATGTGTTCTAGTAATTGCAAGCTCCATTGAAGAGAAAAGAACCAAGGGGAGCTTTGAGACAGATATTTCATTTAAACTAGGTGCCTTGGGTAAGTCACATGTTTAAAACTGAGAAAATAAATTCTTATTACATTAGAAAATAACTAAACAGCAGACATATGCAAGCGCACTAAATCTAGATAAATAAGGACAACATCATCTCCTTCTTCTTGTAGTACCCTTGAAATTTTCTTGCAACCTTAATAATTCTACTGTACTTCCATTTAATGGAGAAAAAAAATGAGACATATTAATTATAATAAACAAGCATATAAATGTTTATAGCAAATAGCTGGCAAAACAAAAGGAATTATCTTGGAAAAAACATTTTAACACAAACAGAAAGCTGTCAAGCCTAATTAGTCTAAAATTGGAAACTTGCTTGCCCCATAGAAAATTAAAGTATCTCTGCTTGGAAATGACAGAAGGGTTGTGTAATTATGGCATTATGTAGGACACCAAACCTTGGAGACAGAAGCCTGACATTTCATATTTTGTCCAACATTATGCTTCAGCGCACAACCCAAAGTAGGGACTTGGAATGCACCTAATAATTTTGGGACTGATACCTGACACAGCACTGGCACAGTCAATATTTATCTCACAGCCACATGGGGACTATGCCACTACAAATCATGTCAAAGGTGCGCGCTCACAATCCATACTTTGTTATTGAGTGATTTGGTTTTTCTGAGATAATTTATGGAAAATTAGCACAAAATGACAGTTAAATTATGGTGAAGGACTATAATAAACCTGAATATGATTATTGACAGAAAAGAAGGTCATTCAGCAAATAAAGATCAAATGAAGGAATCAAGTCATTCTGCACTGCCAAGAGTGAAACGCTATTTCAGCAAATTCACTGACATGAGCCACTCGACAGATCTTTTCCTATTTATTCTAAACAGTGACATTCCCTGTGGCAGTGAAGCTGGTCCTCTCTGTTTTCAGAGTACATTCAGAGTCAGAAAAAGATTGGTGGATTAATAATAAATCAATGTAAGTAGCCAATCCATGTCTGTGGCTTTGAATTCATTGTATCTTCCTAGATTATCTAAATGTGTATGAATGACAATGTTGCAAAACAGAAATCAATGCCATGTATCCAACACATGATGCTTTCCATCATAAATGTTTCATGTGCTTAATGTTAATTTTGTGGGGTGGTAGGGGTTTTGGCTGTTTGATGGGTTTTGGTTAGTTGTGGTTTTTTCCACAAATAAAAGAGTTTCACCTGATCTGTTCCCATTTTCAATACTGTTAAATCCTAGAGAATATAACATTATCTCGAGGACATACAGGCATAATTCTCTCTTCATTCGTATTACTTTTACTGTCAAGCAAACATACTTACTGCATGTACACCTGTGTGGGAAGAAAATCTCAGTCCCCAACTGTACTACTATACAATTTGAATTGGTTTTACTTTTATACAAAAGACATCAGGCAATTTACTGAAAAAATGCATTTCTCAGCAACTAGAAGTTTGTTCAACTACTAACCCGTAATTGTTTACTTACATCACAGCTTTATTATTCACAGCATCTTTGCTGTATGCATGTGTATTACCTGATTTGCAAAACACCTGAATCACGTCTTCGCAGAGTGCAGTGAACAGCTCATGTGAAGAACAAATACAGAGTTATGGACCAGAAGCTCTACAACATGCTGGATGTTATTAAGTAACAGAAACAAGCATTACAGTATAATGCCAGTTATATGCTAGTGTTACTTAATCTTCATGGGAAATTAAGCACTTTCTAGAATGCCATATTTTATCAGTTACCGTTGAGTAAAGGTTTCATTCTGTTTTGGTCCTTTACAAGCCTTATACCAAAGATAAATATGGTTGCCTTAAACTTTGACACGTTTCACCCTTCATGGGAGGCACGATGTGTCATTTTAAAAGTATTTCAAGATAGATCAAAAAGAATATGGGCTTTAAATAAAGTCATATTCAAAGATAGTGGCATATGCATGAAGAGCTGCAATTTCAGAAGTCACTTGTAGCAGAGTAATCACCTGAAGTGTCTGGAGAAGGCTGAAGGGTTGTCTGAGAAGCCACTAGGAACATATTTGAAAGGGTCTATTGAGACATGTCTCCGTCATTTCAAATTTTGTTAGGCAAAATCATATCATAGTACCCCAAAAGTATATTTTAGATGAGCATCCTTAATATCAGACAGAATTGGAATAATGTAAGCACTATACACAAAGCAAATCATGGTGTAGGGGACATAAGAAGGGATAAAAACACATTTGAGAATGTTTCAGTGTTTTCTACAACACTTCAGCCCAATGGTTCTTGCATTCATGTATGATGTAGCACCATTTCATGTTTCTTTAAAAAGATGAATTCATTCTTTATCTTTTGTGGGTACAATCAATGAAAGCCTTCGTAACTACTGTTAAATTATTTAAAGATAGGGATTGTATTGGAGGCTTAAGAGCTTTAATAAAGTTTTGGTTTTCCCTTTCTTCCCACCCATCCCTTTTTGTGTTTTCTTTTTACAAATTCCACTGATCACATTGAATTATTGTTTTCTTTTAGTTATAAACTAGTGGATGTAAATGCATTTATTTTCTCTTCAGTGGATAAAAATTCATGGGACAACAGTAGCACAATTAATTTTTACAGAAGAATAAAGACCATGTTTCCCAGTCCTAATAAAAACAATTGCTTTGGTTTTATTGTCACATGAATTATTCTGTTTTGCCCCGTTGTGATAAAATTTCAGTACAAATGTGTGACTGGGTTTCACCTTCTTCTTCCCATTCACCCAAATCTTAATAAAATAGAGATTTTAAACAAATATGATATAATTTTCCACTGAGAATGCCCCCATAAGAAGGAAGATGACAAAATGTTTATCAATTGTATTACACTTACCTGCCTTTAGCTAATTAAAAATAATCTATTCCCTAGGCTTCCCCTACAGTGTAGGAGAAGAAAAAGAAAAGAGAAAAAAGTGCCTCTTGAGGGAAATACAGCACCTACTGTAGGATGAAATAATGACTTGTCATTTGGGGCATAGTCCTAGAGGGCAAAGGGGTCCAGGAAGGCTGGACTTTTTTCAAGAAGGAACTCTTAAAGGCACAGAAGCAGGCTGTCCCCATATGTTGTAAGACAAACTGGCAGGGAAAATGACCGGCCTGGCTGAACAGGGAGCTTTTGCTGGCACTTACAAGCAAGAGGAGAGTCTACCACCTTTGGAATAAGGGGCAGGCTACTCAAGAAGAGTATAGCGATTTAGTTTGGGCATGTAGAAAGAGCATTAGCGGGGCAAAAGCTCAGCTAGAACTCAGCCTGGCCACCTCTGCAAGAGATAACAAAAAGTGTTTTCACAAATATATTAACAACAAAAAAAGAACCAGGGAGAGTCTCCATCCTTTACTGGATGTGAGGGGCAACATCATTACCTAGAATGAGGAAAAGGCTGAGGTTCTTAATACCTTCTTTGCCTCAGTCTTTAATGGTCAGACTAGTTATCCTCATAGTATACAGCCCCCTGAGCTGGAAGACAGTGATGGAGATCAGAACAATCCCCTCATATTCCAGGAAATAGAAGTGAATGACCTGCTAAGACAATTGGACACCCATAAGTCTATGGGGCTGGATGAGATCCACCCGAGAGTGCTGAGGGAGCTGGCAGAGGAACTTGCCAAGCTTCAAGCAGCAGTCCTGGTTAACGGGGGAGTTCCCGGATGACTGGAAACTTGCCAATGTGACACCCATCTACAAGAAGGGCAGGAAGGAGGATCCAGGGAACTACAGGCCTGTCAGCCTGAGCTCGGTACCGGGGAAGATTATGGAACAGTTCATCTTGGGTGTGATCACGCGGCCAGTGCAGGACAACATGGGGATCAGGCCCAGCCAATATGGGTTCATGAAGGGCAAGTCCTGTTTAACCAACCTGATCTCCTTCTATGATCAGATGACCTGCCTAGTGGATGAGGGAGAAGCTGTGGATGTTGTCTACCTGGACTTCAGTAAGGCATTTGACACCGTTTCCCACAGCATTCTGCTGGAGAAGCTGGCGGCTCATGGCTTAGACAGGTGGACTCTTTGCTGGATTAGAAACTGGCTGGCTGGCTGAGCCCAGAGAGTTGGTGAATGGGGTTAAATCCACTTGGCAGCCAGTCACATGTGGTGTCCCTCAGGGCTCAGTTTTGGGACCAGTCTTGTTTAATATCTTTATCAATGACCTGAGTGAGGGGATCGAATGCACCCTCAGTAAATTTGCAGATGACACGAAACTCAGCGGGAGTGTCAATCTGCTTGAGGGTAGGAAGGCTCTGCAGAGGGATATGGACAGGCTGGAGCAATGGGTTGAGGTCAATCATATGAGGTTTAACAAGGCCACGTGCCGGGTCATGCACTTGGGGCACAACAACCCCAGCGCTACAGGCTTGGGGAAGAGTGGCTGGAGAGCTACCTGGCAGAAAAGGACCTCGGGGTATTGGTTGACAGCCGGCTGAACATGAGCCAGCAGTGTGCCCAGGCAGCCAAGAAGGCCAACGGCATCCTCGTCTGTATTAGAAATGGTGTGACCAGCAGGAGTAGGGAGGTGATTGTGCTCCTGTACTCGGCACTTGCGAGACCGCACCTTGAGTACTGTGTCCAGTTTTGGTCACCACAGTATAAGAAGGACATTGAGGTGCTGTGGCGGGTACAGAGAAGGGCAACGAGGCTGGTGAGAGGTCTAGAAAACATGCCTTTTGCAGAGAGGCTGAGGGAACTGGGGTTTTTTAGTCTAGAGAAGAGGAGGCTGAGAGCAGACCTCATTGCTCTCTACAACTACCTAAAAGGAGGTTGGAGCGAGGCTGGTGCTGGTCTCTTTTCCCAAATTACTAATGATAGGATGAGAGGGTCTAAAGTTGTGCCAGGGGAGGTTTAGATTGGATATTAGGAAGAAATTCTTTACTGAGAGAGTGGTTAGGCACTGGAACAGGCTGCCCAGGGGAGGTAGTGGAGTCACCATCCCTGGAGGTGTTTAAAAAACAAGTAGATATAGCACTTGAGGCTATGGTCTAGTGGTTAGGGATGCTGGGGTGAAGGTTGAACTAGACGATCCTGGAGATCTTTCCAACCATAGTGATTCTATGATTCTATGATTCTTGTCATCTCCATTGTAACATGCCTTCTAGACAACTAGTCTAGATACAATACTAAACTTTCAAATAACTAAACTAAAATGAGATTACATGAGCCTTGGGGTACTCATTGCTTAAGTCATAAGCTTCCTCAGGAAGCCTATTATTCCCTCTGGTTTTTAGTTTTCCGTTTGTAAAGTCATTGTAATTCTTACTTCTCTGTATCATGGAAGATACTATGAAAGACAAGAGTTAAACATGATAATGTGTCTACCTATTACAGAAATGGGAACTGTACACCTGAGCATTAGAGGAAGTCAAAGAACTTCACTTTTTTTTTCTGGAATGTTTAGTTCAGTGCATTCTAGAAAACAGTACAGCCGATGGCAATCTTTTATATCGCTTTCTGCTTCTAAAGAAGCTCAAATTATTTCCTTTACTGAAACATTCAGTAGAACCTGTTAAATTTTAGGATAAAACTTATGAGAAATTTATACAGATTTTAAGGGATTGCTAGAAGTTAAAGCTCTTCCTAAGGAAAGAACGGTTCCACTTTCTTCCTCTGGGATTGGAAAGAGAGGAAGTCTATTGTCTGTTGTAAGTTTGGAAGCTCTGTGTGACTGCTTAGTATGCAGTCTGAAGGGAGAATCAATCTAGACGTGGCTATTCTCAGAGATTTGATTTTTTAACTTGTCTTGTGATATTGCCTTGGTTACAGAAATTAATGTCAGGTAAGTGACAAGAGGTTCAAGGATAATGTAAGTCAAACCGGCTATCTTCCCTACGGGAAAAGCTGTCGAAAGAAGACAAGAAAATGAGGTCAAAGTGTTGCCAAAAATGTTCTTCAGGAAAACAGCACCCTGCGGCAAGTATTACATTTCTGAAAATATTAAACTAATTCTGTGATGCAAAAATAGATATAATTTCTGTGTTTATTTTTCTATGTGTATGTATATACATACGTAGAGAGAGATGTGTGCATTTCTGTTATGATCTACATACTGAGCTAAACTTAAGTGTCTCTGTCCTGCATCATACACCCTAACGAAATGATCAGAATGTTTATGAACAACGGCTGGATTTCAAAAACATTGAGGACCTTCCCCGAGAGAAATAAAAAACCAAACATGTTTCTGTATCAGGGGACTTGAGAAAATAGTTTCACTTGTGTCTCTACATATTCCTGATTTAATACTGAATAAGCAGCTGGAAACTAGGTCTTCAACACTACAAGAGTGTTGCAGTGACATTTCAGTCATAAGTTTTAGATCACTGGCTGATGTCAGGAAAACTACAGCCTAATTCCTTATACAAAATCTCTGGAGAGAGTACAGTTTAAGAAAGGGATTCACAATGCCAGCACAGTCAGTTTTGGTAAATAGAAATTAATATGTTTCTTAATCTAAACATCATTTCGTCTTTTGCAATGCACGCAAATTTCAAGCCACCTAAAAAACCAATTTCTTTTCACTGGGTTGTTTTATATAAATTCTATCGATTGTGTGGAATTTAGTTCATTGTCAGCTGAGATGATTAAACATAATGATTCAGGTGACTGATGTGCCTCAGATTTATTCCATGCTGTAACACAAGAAAGAGTTGGATACAGGAAACTCTCCTCTCTGTTGACAGAGTGTTAGTCAGTCATTCACATCAGTACATCATTCATTTATAGACTAATTTGGCCAGATAGGAAAAGGACTGTGGTTTGTTGTTAATAGTTGGGGAGTAAATGGAGAAAGAGAAAAGTTCCCATATCTTAAACAAAGGTACATATTCTTTGTTTTACAGTTACTAGATAAAATGATGAAATACTCATGACAGCGGAAACTGTGACTTTGACATCTAGTTCCTAAAGCAAGCTATCCTGATCAATAGGCTAGAGGCCCATGGTCATTCCTGCGATGTTTTTTCAACTCACGAGTCTCAAATTACTCCATACAAACCTAAGAAATATCAGTGGAACAGACCGAGAACTGCTTTTTTTGATGCCTGCAATGGTCTCTATCCCATGGATTTTGAGATAAGCAGTGGCCCTGAATCCACAGGCATTACAAATGACTAATACTTCCTACCCATATGTCATGTTTCTAACTGCTGAATTAAAAGAAGCGAGACAGTCCCTTTTTAACAGCACCAAATCCTCCTCATTTTTTTGTTGTTTTGTTTTTGGTTGCTTTGGGTTGTTTTTTAAATGCATTCTAATCAGTTACTGATAACATTTAACAGACTGCATACTGCATTTAAAACAGTCAAATCTTTTCAATTGTGAAGGTCAAAGAGGTTGGTGCTTCAGCTGAAATTCAGCTGTTCCACACTCTTATCCCCAAAACAGGTTTTTAATAGCAAAGCATGAAACAGAACTTTGCAAACTGTTTAAGAGCAAGTGCCATACAAAAGAAGAAATAAAAAGATGAAGCATGAAGAGCTGTGTAAACTTCTGATATACAGAGGGTTGGACTAGAACCTGAGAAAGAAAACAATGTAGTTCTGAATGGTCAGACTGTATCAAAGAAGCGTGACAAAGTTAAGTCCATGGAGATTTTTAAAAACCAAGATGGTACATTTTACCATTATGGATTTGCATCTGAAAAGTAAAAATGAAGGGAAAAGAAAAGTAGACTTTTGAGTCCTTAATATAAAGTATTCAGATTAGCAGACCACAAATATAAACATACTTAGTTTGTATTCCTGACAAATATTCTTTCCATCCCTCCAAGTCTCTAGCTTACACAATGAGATAAGTAGTTCCATATATTTGTTGTCTTGGAGGGCAACATATGGGTCAGCAGTAATATATGGCTCAGAAGCAATTGTTTTGATATTAAAAAATGAGATTGCTAAAGGAGACGACCTTATTACTCTAGAATTTTGATAAGTGCTACTTTAGATCCATTTCAAATAATACACATGCAGCCCTAATTTAGAATGTAACTTTATTATTTTTACAGTGCTTAAAATGAACATCATATCATTTGTCTACAAATCTAAATGATAATAATCAAGGACCACTCTATCTTCATTTTGTTTAAAGTCTGATATGACTAGGCCAGCTATCTATAGAATCCACTGAGATGAACAATAAACTGTAAGGCAGATTTTCAGTATCTTGTAACAGACTGAACTGAGCATCAGTGTTTTCAGTAACAACTCAGAACATAAAATTATTTAGGAATACAGTCCTTTCTGTTACCAAGTATTTACTAACAGAAGATAATACATATATAGCTTTCCTGAAAAGGATAGGGGAGCTACTAACAAGTTGAACATGAAACTCCAATATACCCTTGCTGTAAGTGGGCTGCATCAGGAGTGCTGCCAACAGGTTGAGAGAGGTGATCCTTCCCCTCCGCTCAGCATTGGCTAGGCCATGCCTGGATACTGGGTCCAGTTCTAGGCTTCTCAATACAAAAGAGGGAGACATGAACCTACTGGAAAGAGTCCACAGAAGAACACAAAGATGATGAAGGGACTGGAGCATCTCTCCTATTAGGAAAGACTGAGAGAGCTGGGACTGTTTAGTGTGAAGCACTGGTATAGATTCTGGAAAAGTTGTGGAGTTCCCAATTGTGATTTTATGCAGGCAATCCTGTACTGCCATGAGTCTGCTGTAAACAGGCTTGGAAGCAGCACTTCCATCTGAACCGCTGAGCTCTACACACAAGACAATAAGGCAAAATTCTAATGTGCCCATTATCGTATTACAGTAATGTAGTCTATTATTTTAACCTTTTTGGCCACTTCCTACTTAAGTTTGAGTTCACATTGGGATGTATTTTTCATTAGGATATACCTTTTCAACCAGTGTAGAAGGAACACAGTGAATAAGTCACAGAAAAAAACACTGGGTCAAAGTATTCAGGACACATCTCAGAAATACTAATTATTTAGGTCATTGATTTTGCTACTTTGTTTTCAGAACAGGAGTGAGTCATCAGTAGCACTGAATAATTTGTTCATCTTGTAGCATTCACAGAGAGCAGTGTTAATGCAATCTATATTTTCTGACATAATCAAGACCCAATGTTATGCTCTTCATTCAAAGGAATTTTCAATTTAAGGTCTTGATCTTTCAATGAGGCTATTCAAAAAGGCCTCTCTCCAGACAGTGGAAAATGCAGACCTTGATTGCAAACAGGATTATTATTCTAAATTGTTCTTTTGGACATTTTAGACACAGGTTGAAATACTGAGGTGCTGATGTATCCTGATTTTTTATTTATTTGTTGGAGTGTTTAGCAAATATAGCACCAATATTATAAAATAGAAGATATGATAGGGAATTCCTAAACAGTCTCTGATATTATTAAATTACCTCAATTATTTACCAAATACTCAGATAAGGTTGGACCCTCAATATAAGGTATATGGTCAAGACTTTCTTCTCAGGCATGGTTATGCTAAATCTACTTTTTCATTTGGTTTGTACTTTATTTTTTAAAATGTAAACAGAATCTAAAATATAAAAAATGAAATCAATATTTTAATGATGTTTCTTAACTGTAATCTTTAATACAATTTATATACTTTTATATAATTTCTAAATATGTTTGAGCTAAGTAAAGTTCTACATTGAATTGCACGAAAAGATCATACATATAGTATTAGCTA
Source organism: Baryphthengus martii (assembly GCA_013396935.1). Classification (NCBI taxonomy): domain Eukaryota; kingdom Metazoa; phylum Chordata; class Aves; order Coraciiformes; family Momotidae; genus Baryphthengus; species Baryphthengus martii. The sequence continues at coordinate 19,282 of VWZK01007668.1, read as the reverse complement.
TATATTAGTTTTCTTTGCCAGTTTACTCCTACACATGACATCGGGTTAATGAATGTCTTTTTTCTTTTTAGTTTGTGCTTCATTAAGTTTAACTATTAATCATAGACTGTGATCAATAAATAGTGCCAGGATAAATATTTTAAAATTTTTCAAGGGCCAAACCAATAGCAAGTTTTGGTTGTGAAGGAAATCTGCCAGAGAAGGAAGCAAAGATGGAATCTGATGGAAGGGTAAGGTCAGTTTGACTGTATTTCTCTCTGATAAGTGTACGTCGAACAGTAAGGGACTGACTTGAGAAACTTATGATGAAGAAGTGCTTACTAATACGAACTCTTCTTCCCAGCCATGTATTGAGCATTTCTGATTCCTTTCCTCTAACCTGTGGTTATTCATTAGTTTTTAATTGCTTCTGGAATGCTTTCATCCACTTGTTTCACTTTATTATATTGCAGCTCACATTGTGACTTTGTATTGAGTTTGCAGGGGGATGGCCTTCGTGTCAAGCTGCTAGAAGCTTCCCTCATGTCCAATAGACCTAATATCTGCCAGCTCCAAGATGGATCTGGTGCTGACCAAAGCTGAGCCAGCCAGCAACAGTGGTAGTGCCTCTGGAATAACATATTTAAGAAGGGGAAAAAACTGCTGCACAAGATCAGTTGGATGAGTCCAGAATAGGAGAGAATCAACACTGCAGACACCAAGGTTAGTGAAGAAGGAGGGGGAGGAGGGGCTCCAGGCACCAGAACAAAGATTCTCTTGCAGTCCATGGTGAAGACCACGGTGACACAGCTTGTCTGCCTGCGTCCCATGGAGGTTAATGGTGAAGCAGGTATCCACATGCAGCTTGTTGAGGACCCCACACCTGAAGGAGGGGTAGGGGGAAGGTGCTTAACATTTGGTTTCATTTCTCATTATCATACTTTGATTTGATTGGTATTAAATTAAATTAATTTTCCCAAGTCCAGCCTCTTTTGCTCATAAGTGTAACTGGCGAGTGATCGCTCTCTGTCCGTATCTTGACCCACAAGTTTTTAATTATGTTTTCTCTCCCCTGTCCAGTTGAGGAGAGGAAGTGATAGAGTGGATTTGGTGGGAATCTGTCATACAGCCAGAGTCAACCTACCACAGATATATGGAAAATAAAATCAAGAAGGAATGCAAGAGCTGTGGGAGGTTCAGAGTCTCTAAAGTTAACACAGGTTTTTGTTCCAAATGACATGGATCACGCAATCATAATCTTGGCCGCACACTGAGCTGGGATTTGATTTTTTAAAGAGCTAAACTCTTTCTGAAAAGCTTCTAGGTCTTTTCATTTAACTATTTGCTTTTCATTTTGTCCTGGTTTGAGTTAGTACAGAACTAATTCTGCTCAGTGATTTTATTTTTCAGCTCAGTTTCTTTCAACTAACTGCACTTTCTGCAGTTAACGGCAGATTTTCATAGGCAGTGTCTGCTTCTAGCAGTGATAACGCTCCATGTTTAGAGTTACTACCAAGAACTGGTGTACAGAGAAGCTCTTGCTTATACTGTCTCCTATGCAGACCAAGGTCACTGCTAAATCATGTGTGCCACATTGAGGGTGTAGTAAGGAAGAGGCTGCACCTGTGGGAAGGATCGGACAGGACAAGTGACTCTAAACTGACGAACAAGGTATTCCATCCTATATACATCATATTTAGTATAAAACTGAGTAAGCTTAGTAAATTTGCAGATAACACTGAGTTAGGTGGGAATGTCGATCTGCTTGAGGAGTAGGAAGGCTCTTCAGAGGGACCTGGACAGGCTGGATGGATGGGCTGAGGCCAACTGTATGGGCTTCAGCAAAGCCAAGCGCCAAGTCCTGCACTTGGACTACAACAACCCCAGGCAATGCTACAGGCTTGGGGCAGATTGGCTGGAAAGCTGCCTGGCAGAAAGGGACCTGGGGGTGTTGATTGACAGCTGGCTGAATGTGAGCCAGCAGTGTGCCCAGATAGCCAAGAAGGCCAAAGGCATCCTGGCCTGTATCAGAAATGGTGTGGCCAGCCAGACTAGAGAAGAGATTGTCCCACAGTACTCAGCACTGGTGAGGCCACAGCTTGAGTACTGTGTTCAGTTTTGGGTGCTGCAGTGTAAGAAAGACATCAAGGTGCTGGAGTGGGTCCAGAGAAGGACAATGAAGCTGGTAAAGGGTTTGAGAATAAGTCTTACTGTGGAAAGACTGAGGGAGCTGGGGTTGTTTATTCTGACAAAAAGAAGGCTGAGGGGAGACCTTATTGCTCTCTACAATTCTCTGAAGGAGGCTGTAGAGAGGTGGGTGTTGGTCTCTTCTCACAAGTAACTAGTGATAGGACGACAGGTAGCATCAAAAAGTCATGAGATACCTCAGTTTAATAGTCCCTGTGCCATACATGCTTACCTGTCTGAACTGAACTCCTACCCTGTAGTTATTTCAAGTACCTGAAGCTGAGCTGACATGACATATGACAGAGAGCCAAATAATTTAGTTCACTAAAGGGTATTCAAGTTAATCCAAAATGCTCCTCAATTTAATCCATTTAGTTAACCTTTTGAACTAGGACCAATGAATTTGCACCAATAACACAAGCCATGATATATTATCTCAATGAAACTAAATATTGCATATTAATACAATGGTTAAAATGTAGTTTTAAAATATTTTCACGGAAGTCAGCCCCTGATTGAGACATTCAAATTTAAATATAAAGAGTATCTTCCAGCTGCTGCTTCAGACAGGGCCTGTGCCACACCTGGTAGCCTCTGCCTACCTCCACTATCACATTGCTAAGGAACAAAATCACACCCTGGAGATCTAGTGACACTCTCAGTGGAGTCAAGAAAGCAAAATGCCTCAAAAGTACATTTCATCAGCTGAACCTCTTTGTAGTCATCACTAATTGTATTGATTAGGGTCTTGTTTAAATTGTCTAAACATAAGTATCTAGTTCTATTTGAGATGCTGTCAGATATAGTATCTGGTCAACAGCTGCTGCTTTAGAACCGTGTAGATCTCCCATGGTACATCTACCTGTTCCATTGTAGTTATTCTGGGTATTTCAAATGGCACACTACAAGCATCATACCTTACCAAACAAAAATTCAGTATTATAAATCCTTGAACTGCAGTGGGAAATCCTGGCATACTTATCTGTATTTGTAAACCAATACTAACATTAATATATTCAGCAGTTTCTAACATCTATATCAAACTTAACAGTTGACTTTTACTTATTATTTAAATAAATATCACACTCAAATAACAATTTGATGTAAACCAGGCATCAATTTAACCCCTCGATTTGTTATTTGGTTGGTTTGTTTGTTTTTAAATATCTGTGTAACTGCCACATGAGAACTTCTCTAATTTTCAGTATTACCCTCTCGGTCTTGCATATCTCTTTCGCCTGTTCTCCAAGTTTGCTGGATGCCAGCCAACTCTGATCTGGGGGTTGTGAGCTCAAGCTAATAAAGTAATCCTAATGAGAGTACAGCACCATGCTAACAAAGATGCACAGCTTTCAGATTGAAGCTTGCTGGCATTTAGCCAGCTCTGGGCACGAGTGAAAGGAGTGCAGGTTTGCCTCCAAAAGGCCAGGAAGATACACTGTGACTTGCAATAAGCCAGATACCCCACACTTCTTAAAATTAGCACATTTACAGCCAGGTGTTGAAGGGCAAAATCTCTGAAAACATCTGTGGCTAACATTTGAATAAATATGACATGTATCAAGAGACCTTTGTTGGCATAACAAGACTTCTAGGTTTACAAAAATGCAGGAAGGAAAAATTAAGTCCCAGTGAGATCTAGGAAGCTGGAAAGTGTCTACTTGATACAAGAATTATGCATACAGCCATTTTTTACTCAAAGAAACTATGTTAACTAGCGATGAGATACAAAGATAGAAATTCTTATTCATCAGGATCTGTGGACTTGATAACTGAACTATTTCACAAGCAGGCATTTTAGAAACCACTTAAGTAAAAAGAATAATGTACTTAGATTAGACAACAAATATTATTGAATGACCTATGTAACTAAGGAGAATGTAATTCCTCGATTTCACACTTACATGATTTTAAAATGCTGGAAAATGAAAATTTTCCAGAAGATAGAATATGACAAAGGCAGTCATTAGAAATTATATTTATATCATCATGACAATCCATTTTGTCAAGCCACATTACAGCAGAAACCAGAATTTTGTATATAAGCATAAATACAGGACTTGAGACAGTTTTGTCTATTACTGTGCATTGTTTTTTAGTAGAAGATAGCATCTTGACACTCAAAATAATGTTAACTCATGACTTTCGATTTCTGCAGTAAGAAACCTGTGACACTTTACAATAATTTCAGTGACTGATAAAAGATGAATGCAGTAAAGGTTTTCAGCTTTATCTAACCTAATCAGAATAAGTTAAGAAGTTCATCAATATTAATTCTATTGATGCTGCCACTTCCATTACATAGAAAGAGGCAGTTTTTCTATTCTTTGTTGGTTCGCCACAATATATATTTGGGTGGTGGGAATAAATGCAAAAGATTTTTATTTTTCCTTATGTAAGCATGAAGTCAAAAAGACAAAATACAAAAGTTTTTTTAAAATGTGATATGAAAGAACATAAACAATCAACTGTGTTCTTTTCCCACTGATTATAAGACTTGTGGATTTTGTTTTATCAATATCCAGCTGAGTAGAGGTCCTTATATTGAGAGCAAAATCAAGTTTATGACAATCAGTTCTTCATACTTAGTACGCAGAAAAAATGTTAACAGATTTTGACTACTATCTAAATGAATAATCCCAGGAAATATATCAAATAAAATATGCATCTATTTAAATGCAGAGAGATATTAAAATTCCTCTTGTTTATCACAAACATCTTAAACTGAAGCATGTCATATCTTGTGCTGTAATCCTATGATATTTTCACCATTTAACACATATACAAATTTCCCAATACCCACATATAAATTGAAAATGTACTTAGTCAGGGAATTCATACATGTATATGTATATTTACATATTCAAGACACAAAGTAAAAGTATGGCAGTTGATCAAATCCCCAAAGTGGGATTTTACACACTATTTTTTGTATTAGTCTGCTATAATGTAATGTTAACAGAACTTATCTGTGTAGAATAAATCAGTTAAACAGTGAGTACAATATAGAGTTAAAACAACAACAGCAAAAAAAACTTTCGATCTGCTTAAAAAACTGGCATTACCAGTTTTTAGCTTTCCAGTGAAAGGTCATTATCTGGAGATACATAGGCCTGGATTAATTCCACTTTACTAAGGAATTGGTTGAAAGTGCTAATGCTTTATGACCAGTTACCTGGAAGCTCCTCGTAAATCAGTGAAGGGACAGAGGTAACTTCGAAGAGAAAAATCACCCCATTTCAGTCTGATTCAGCTGTAATAAGTGCCTCTATCTCTCCACTTGTGATGACCAACACATGCCTGCAATGGAAGACTGAGAGGAGACAGGTAAGAAAGCTGAGCTCAGGGAATAAAGTAAGGAATGATCACCAGTCACTGTAGAGAAAGTTGAACTTCTCTCAACACACAGGGGACTGAAGGGCAACCTTTGTTGCAGACATAACGGCTTCATCAGTGGGTCTGCACGTTGCATCAACAGCCTTCCTTGAGATAATTAGTAGGGAGCAATGTCTTCCTGAGCTAGTCAGATCAGTGTGGGATGAGGGGGAAATGTATATATGGATCAATCCAAAATAAAGTATAAAAATTGGGCAAGTAATTGAAGGAGATTTGAAGAGAAAAACAGCCTTGAGTTAGCTTTCACCCACATATGCCTTCCCAGTGACCAGGGATGCCCAATGTCATGATGGCAAGCACACAGGGATCAGTAATGGGAATCATGTTTGTATTGTGGTTCAGCTGTGTATTGCAGTCACTAGATCATGCTTGTGTTGTGATTTCAGTATATTGCTGTATCACTTTGTTAAATCAAAGTTCCAGGCTATGCCAAATATCTTCAAATATGTAAATTTGACACTAAACATTAAACCTTCCTTGAGTGGAATATCTAAAAGAACCTGGTGAGACAGTATTGGACTCTGACACACAGACTCCTTGTTTAGGAAGCAGGCAAGTCTTTTAATTAAGATTTGATGAATGAGGCCAAATGAGATATTTAGGATTTGAGTCACTGGATTTCAAGTAGTATGGTGCCTAATAGGATTCCAGGGACTATATGTAGCTGGGTTTGACCAATATAGCACAGTCATTTAGGAAAGAATATGGCCCAGTCACTTTTTGAGCAGCATTTTTCCAAATAGGTGTCTCCCTATGTACAGGGTACATTGGATTTTGGGGGAGCTTATGCTCTTATGTGGGTGATTATGTTTTAGCATACAGTAAAATAAAATAAAAAAAAAAAATAAAAAAAAATAGTGAGGTATAAAGTCTCTCCTACTCATTTGAGCTTATCCTTTCCAAAAATAGACATGTTCCTGATAGTTCTGTAAACAAATGGTGGCCAATATACACACTCTAGAACATGCAACTGTGTTAATGACATTAAAGAAAATGCAAGCGTTCTGCATGTTATGATAAAAAAGACAGACATTACTATCAGTACAGCAGTTGCACTTCAGCAGTTACTTTGGCTGTCAAAATAACTTATTCTAATAGGAAGATTCAAGGGAGGAGAGAAAGTGCAACCATATATTATGCAGGGAAAAAATCAGCACACTATCGCGTAATTTACAGACCAGTGAATTGATTGCTCCAGGTTCCTTAATTTTTAATTTCATCTACTGTCAGTACAACCACTGTAGCTCATGTCAACATTATATGTTACCTCACATATATGTCACTGCACTTCCATACACTTTCATATAACGAAGATCTAGCAGAACTCTTTACTCTCTTGGCTGAATCAGTTGCAAGACTTCAAGTAACTTGGCTCTGTGTGTTCATGTGTTTCTAAAGATATCACTAGGTCTATGAGCAGGCTGAGACTATTAGGTAGGAACACATATAAATGAAACATTCTTATTTAAATAGACCCTTGAAAAAAAGATTGAAAGAGGAAGAAATAGATGCAAAACCTTTTCCAGGTGGATTTATGTTTTCAATTAAAAAATACGCTTAAATGTCGTTTGAAATGAGAACCAAATAATTTAGCTAAAATACTAATGAGAACAAAGATGCAATAACACATTTTTCTTTTATGTTATGAACTCTAAAATTTAGGCAGGATTTATCAATATGGTTACCAAAAAAAAAGTTAAAGTATATTTTAATCTAAAATTTAACACTAATGGAAGCAAAGCTGGTTTGTGTAAGAACTCAAAAGCCAAAAACAGAGATGAAAATGAGAACAGCTGTAATTCATACTGGAAAATGATATTAAAAGACTTGATAAAACATGGCATCAATTAATAAAGTTTTAGATTTCTCATCTCTGCAAACTACAGAAAGATATATTTATCTGTGGCATTACTTCAATCCTACAATTAGAGATAACTAAAAATTTGCTATATATTTTTCTACATTCCCTTCAGGCTTTTTAATATTTAGCCATGGAAACTGTCTATTTGTTATTATGCTTGTCGATATAGGCTTATGTATATATGTTGCCTTATACATCTTATCGCAAGTAATTTTCAGAGAGCATTACTGTCATAATGTGTTTTAGTAAACCGTTTGGAGCACCTTAAATAATTCAATGTAAACTGGGTCTTTGTTCTCTTACATACATCATAAAGTAAAAATAAAGCAAGACTGAACTTTGCTTAAAGATGATATAAGCTATAGCAGTAAATGGGGAAAATACCACAAGTTTTATTCCCAAACTAGAAATGCAATTTCATCACAATGCTGAGCCATGGAACAATTAAGAGAATTAACAAAGCAAGTGGCAGTTACCACCTTTTTAAAAAATAAAGCTGGCTAGCACTATTATGTTAGGTGTGGATCTTACTTAGAAAGTGTTGAACCTGCCTTCAGGTAGCGCCTGTATGGGATTTAGTGAGAAGAACATCTAATTTAACGATCATTGTATGGATGTGACATGAGATAATCACAGACTGCTCAGCCTGAAATTGCCTAAGATAATTTGCCTATGCACAGAAGCAGAACTTCTAGTTCCCAGCTAAATTTTTCTGATGACTCTTGGTGCCAAAGTAGGTATTTTGATGATCACAGTTTCTCACCTGTGTACATAAATCCTTCTGCGGATCAGAGCCAAATTTATTAACCAACTTGTGATGCAGAAAATCTCTGGCAGAGGCAGAGACTGACTGGATACTTGGAAGCAAAGGCAGTCCATGTTTATAGACCTAATCTGGAATTAAGGGAATGGCTGGTTTAATTCCCTGTTCTGTCACAAACTTCCGATGACATTCACCAAGTCCTGCTGGATACATTTATTTATATACGTAGCTATCTCCAGCTTTCCTTTAAATGGATCAGCAGAATCTCTGAAGCGGAGCAATTGGATACACGTAGATAGACCTGTGAAGCGCAGAGCTCTCTTGAAGCTCTTTTAGCATTTTGTGATCAGATAGACCCCAGAACCGAAAATATCTAAAATAAGTAGGTTTTAGTAGCTATGAGATATTTCTCAATTAAAAAATATACACAATTTAATTAGCTTCTCTTCTGTTCAATATGAACCAAATACTTATTTGAAGAGACTTTTATCATTCTGGTTCAAAAAAAATGCAGGTGGTATTTCTGGTTAAGTTTTAATCCTTACAGAGCTGCTAAATCAGTATTCTAAGTATGTCTAGCAAATGCAATCTTAGAAAGTAACAGCACTGAGTCTTGTGCATCAGAGTAGCAAGTTGCTCATTCCCAGAGTAGACAGCCATGGTTCCCTTGGTCTTTGGCATTACTGACTAGGATTAAGCTGTGAAGCTGAAATTTGCTGTTCAAATATCTTTAATAAAAACAATGCAGCAGGATTACTAGAATTTAAACTTTTTCAGTTTAAAGTAATAAAAACAATATATTGAAATTAAAAAAAAAAAGTGAAAAATTAAACATTTCAAAAAATGCTGAAAAGGCTTAATGTGATACTAGATATTTCCAGAAGCCAGGCAGTACTGTATAGATGTTCTAACCATTGGTCACAAAATCAAAAATACAGTTACCACTGCATTTCTACTTTTTTTTTAGCACTAACTTTTCTTTCAGGCTCTGGAAGAGCTGGACAACAAAGCAACTGCATAAATAAACCTGTCATTCTTTTCAGCTGTGTTTTCAGAAAAGAAAATCATGATAGTGAAATTGGAAGATTTAGGGAAGGCCATTCATGTTACTCAGGAGAATACAAATCAATAAAAGTTCATAGCTCAGAGGTTCTCATTGATTGGAACATACTGGTAGCACAGTAATTTTAAAAACCAATGCAGGGTTTGCCAACCACACCGCATTTTGTGATTGTACACGATAAAACATTACAACCTAGAAACAGCTCTCTACAGTATAGGTCTTTGAATCTCTTAATGTGTTTGATTCCAACATGGATCAGCTAAATATTGACCATTTGAAATGCATTTTAGAAAATTATAAAACTCATATAACATAAAATATTTAATATTAAAAAATCCATAAAATATGGTAGGCTAAAGAGCACAGACATTATAAAGACAAAAGAGAAAATTAATATTTCAAGGAAAACAGCATTTTGTAAAAAGGCTCCTTCGTTAGCTGTTGAAGATATTATTGGCTGTCACAGTCAATTAATGCATGTTGCTATGCCAGTAATTAATTTCAAGTGAGTAGGGGAGAAAAAAAACCCCACTCCTATTGCTCAGAGATATCTCAGTTAAATTCTCAAGCAAAAATAGCCTTCTCTATCAGCTGTTGCTATGAAAAAAAGCAGATTATGTCTGAGCTACATATTGTACCTTGTACTGACTCGTGGGACACACTGTGAATGCAACATCCACAGTTCCAAACCACATGGTATGTTCACTCCTGCTGAGCTAAAACACATTGTGTAAATGAGGTATAAACAAATAATATATAGTTTTCTTTGTTGAAATTAAATACAAGTTTAATTAATTTTGACTCATGATAAAAATACACTGCTTGGTAAAGAAAAAAGTTAAAAGGTAGAAACATTAAAACAATTGTAAAAAAAATAAGGATACAGTATCTCAAGTATTATCCAACCTCATTTCAAATTCAGACTGAATGAGAAGATCATTAATTTTCAAGCACATGCTTGGTCTTGGATTTAGCTATAACTAATGGGTTCAATGTAAGTCCTCAACTCTACAGCAAAGTGAAATACCAAGACTGGTTGGGTACATCCAAGAATGTGATTTTTCTCATTTTCTCTTTCATGTAATCTTTCACTACTGAAGATAAAATAAAATCTGTCAAAGCAAGGAGTCTCTCTTCATTGGTTAAAACTTGTTTTAATAATGCTACATGTCAAACAGTACATATAATAAAGAATAGCATAAAAGTGATCACAAAAAGGATACATTGAAATGAAATGTTTCTCTCAGGTCCAGAAAAGTCACTCCTAAATTAGTCAGTGGTTTGCAGATTACCCACCTATCTTTTTCTTTTCACATTTATGCCAGAGAAATCCTTTTATAGCTCAGGAGGCAGCACATGACAGTCAGGACAAGGAAGGCATGCACAGAGTATTTTTATAGACCAGTTAAACAGGTAAAGAAGCAATCCTAGATCTGAGATTGGTTATCTGTTTGATAAAGTGCTTGTATGGTGGTCAGGCATTCAACATTCCTCACTTCCTGAGTTAAAAAAGCTGAACAACTGAAGAATAACAACCTCACAATTGTTATTTTTCCTCTTTTAGATGTGTTTTTGTTTCAAAGACAAAACCAGATTTTGCATAAATGTCTGTAATTCATCAGGAGCTTTTATTCAGTTTGACATTAATCTTTTTAAATTTCCACAGTCAAAATCTGCATATTCCTTCATTTCCCTCCATCACTTGTGTCATGTCTACAATCTATATCCATAGGAACTGCTCTGTTCTCCAGATTGTGAAGAACGGTTCCTTGTTCAGCGCAGTTGAGATAAAATACTTTGTAAGCTCCTTTTTGAGTGTCTGGGAAAAAAACTGACAGTGACTGTTTCTTATTTCTTCTAATTTTTTTTTTTTATATTTTGTTTTAAAGTATGTCTACCAGGCTGCTCCAGATAGTTCATAATCCACCTCTGTCTCTAAAACCATATAGCAGGCAGAAGAAATTGCTAGTGTCCAAGCAAGGATCTACTGCTCAGTGAATCTGCTTCATTTCTCACCTGCTGCCTCTGCATCTCCTGTTGGAAGCACTGGCACTTTCTTAGCACGGGCTGCTAAGAAAGATAGATGCTCATATACTTTTCTAGCCTAATTTGAGTATTTTCTTCTCTATTACTTTCAGATAAATATCTCAGGCTAGAAAAACCCACATATCGTCTGTTTGTTTATTTTTGCTTTTCACTCTTCTTTTTTTTTTACTTTATTATAACTAAATTATACTTGCATGCTATCTGAAGGCCTATTAAATCCTATCCTTCAGTGGTGCGCCAGAAAATTATTTGACTTCAGGCCATGCGAACAAATATTCTGCCAGCCTTTTCTGATTAGCTAAGCCAACAGCTTGCTTTAGGAGCTTTTTCTCAAACACCTGACAAGCTTTTCTCACCATACGTGGGGTCATTTCCTTGCTCTGTACATAGAGTCTAAATAGTCTTCCTGTCTTTCATCTTCTCATCATTTTTCTCCTCTTCCTCCTAGAAGCCTCCTAGTTAGCACCTTACATACTTCTGAAGTGGAAAGCTGTGTGATACAGCTTAATTCAGGAGTATAGCTGACTTTTTCTCAGTCATACTGCAGAGCACTCAAGGATCAGCAGAGTTTGAGAAGCTAAAACATCTGCACTATTATGGAGTGCCCCTGTGGCTGCTCTGAGTGGTGCGGTTTGGGGCAGACATCTGGGTGAACTTTAAATAGGGTACAAAGTAGTGGAGAAGGGTCAGACAGTGTCTTTCATAAAGAAATAAAGGTAAAACCAAGAGGAAATTCTTCTGTTACTCAGAAGATATGACAATAATATATGAGATTTCTTCTTTAAGGCAGGAATGAGGATTAGAAAACAGAACACGGTAGTCGAAAAGTGCTTACCTCAGACTCAAACATTAGAGATATTTTAGGCTGAAATATAGAATGATTGGTTATTTACAGTATAGCTCTCCTTTGGGCTGATGAGAAGCATTATGGGGAAACTTTTTAGCATATTTGTATACCTCTCTTATCAAGTCTTCCTGATAGACTGTGAATTTTGCCTCTTCAACAAAATTGTCACATTGTTCAGTTCAGCCTCATATTATTATTCATTTATTTATTCGGTTACCAATGATCTATTATCAATTACCTATTATCTATTACCAATTACCTATTATCTGTTATTACCATCATAAGAATTGTTAAAATCCATAAATAGGTACAGATCGGCGCTACAGGTTTTTGCAGGATCCTGGATATTGCCATTAGGCTGACTCTATGATCTGAGCAGCAAAATTTTGACATAAACCTCAGAGTCAAGGTCCTTAGAGATGTTGCAGACACTGAGACCAGGTTCATATAAAGCCTAGATATATTGGATGACCTTGAAGCTAAGCCAATACTTTTTAATGCAGGTTCTTCTATGAAGATGACAAACCCAAGCAGAAGTAAACACCACTAGAGCCAGTTAGGCACATCCTCACAGTTCTCCCACGTGGCAGTGTCCCTAAAAGCAAATAGTGACTGAGAAAAGTTGTTTTCATTATATTTCAGTATACTTCATCAAGGTAGAAAGGTTGTACTTCAATCTCCACCTTGCAATATAACTAAAGTAAAACAAATGTTAAGTTAGAAAAAGTGCCTTCACGTGCAAAAGCAATCCCGCCACCCTGCAAATCACTTATTTTTGGTTTTAGCCAAAAGAACAGTACATCCTGCTGGAAAGAAAACTCAATTTCCAGACCTATTAGGCAACAAAGTAAACAGATTCCCTGTGTTCCAAAATTAATTATGAATTGTTGAGATTTCCTTGCCCCAAATAATTATGATTATGCATATACCCCAACTTTATCATGCAAGCTAAGAACAGTTATGTTACAAAAAGGTATGTCTAAGAATAGGTTCCCAAGAGGATCATTATAAAAATATGTTTCTGTATCACCTGTCAGTTCAGAACACTTCTACATATGGTCATGGCTTAATGCTTCCCGGTGCTCTTCTCATGCTTATGTTCTCCCTTCAAGTCCCCTCTGCAATTACTAGTATGTTGGAGCCAGTGAGAAGGGTGTAAATCACCCCCAAACTGGTGCTTTTATGATCTCTCCTGCTGTTGCTCCTGCTCTTCCAGCTGCTTCTCCTTCTGTTATTTTGCCATTTTACAGAATAAGGGTGATAATCTGAGTTTTTCAGGCTCATCGGTTGACAAATATTTTTGAGAAGAGAGTGCCAACCTTTAAGAATTTCCGTTTCCATTACGTTTATTCTGTAATTTCCATAATAATTTCCAAGCCAGTTTAGGACTGAGCAGTATATGGGGTCTAATTTGGCATTGGTTTTGACAGTATAAAGTCAAATAAGTTGCCAGCAAGAGTGTAGTAACATTATGTGTAGCTGAATTTCACACAGGAAACATTGGCGAATGGACTTCTATTAGTGTTTCAGAAGTGTAAAGATTTTATATAAAAATTGTGTCCATTTGGGGTTTTATTTCCAATTACTATAGCGCCATCCAGTATAATTTTAAAAGCCCACGTTATGCTCTTTGCTATGCTAAAGGCATACCAACTGAACAGCCCCACAGAAAAATTTGGGAGACTCATTTGGGAAAGACAAGTTGTCCCAGTGTGCCATCTTTTTCTCATAGGGCAAAAGTTTCAATAGAACAGCCATCAAGTATTCTTGCTATTATTTCAACTAACAGAGCTATTTAAGGCAACAGATAATTGGGCACATCATGGATTCATCTGCTTTTCATTTCCAGTACTTGAAAGATTAACAAAATGAATCCAACTGGTAATAAAATCTTTAGGAGCTGAAACAATTATTTGCAATATTGCCAAAACTAAAAGTATTACCTATATCTTAAACTGCCTCATTTGCAAAGCAACTCTTCAGTAGATCTTCACCATAATAACATTTATTACACACTTTCACTTTAGATACTCAGAAGAAATCACATACACTTAAAAGAGACCATGCTCTATTGGTTATACAGGTATTTCTCTTTTTGTTTCATCTTTTTTCTGCATTCAGTCCTCCAGCAGAAATCTGAATGGCCATCTGGTTTACAGTCAAGACGATAATGAATTATACCAGGTCTGTCTTGATAAAAGTAATTTGAAAGAATTTTTCTGGATTGATCCAAATTGAAATAAGTTATCATATAATGATAACATACAAAATTATGTTTAAAAAGAAAGACTGGAAGAAAAAAGTAACAAGATAGGCCCGTCATAACACAGTATATTTCCCAGTTAATGTAAGAATACTCTTTTTGTATAGTTTCTTTTACCATTCTGATGCTAGTTAACAGTATGTTACTTGATGAAATTCTTCCATTTTGTTATCAATCATAGGAGGACATCTCTCTCAATAGGAATACGTTTCATTTCTTACTTTCATTGCCTTTATATTCCTTGCAATATCTTGAAAAAAATCTCTTATCTTTCAATATAAAAGTTTGTTATCACATTCAATTAGTCAAAACTAAATTGAATTCTCTGTACACTGGTCATGTCTTTTTGATGTCCAGGTACTGAAAAATGAACATAATATCACTACAGTATATGAAGCAGGAAGCACCCTCCCTGCTTCATGTTCATATTCTCATCACATGCATTTTAGAAAATCACAATAGATTTTTCCTTCTGTCACATCAAACTGCAAGGTAATGCATAATTAGATAGGTAAGAAATATTACAGAAAAGAGAATATTTATATCCTGCAGGGTCAATTCATATTTTGAACTGTTCTTTAGCAAGAACTTTGAGTTTGCAATCTTCTCTTCAGCAGACTTGTCATTTCCCCTGGTTCTATTCACTTCAAATGCCTGCAGAGACCTTTTACAGTCTTTAGAGAACAATCGAAACTTTCCACCTTTCATCAGGAGTCTTTGATGGTGCATTGACTACAATGAAGAGCAGAATTGTAAAGGCTTCTTCTGTCCTTCTCCAACCTATTCATTTCAGGAGATACCACATGAGCAGCCTTTGAAACTCCTTCTGAATTTCTGACCACATGGGAAAGAAATGTGGTCATAGAGCACAACAGTTGCTTTCTGCCTAGGTGATCCATTTTCAACCTACTCCCCTCAGGTTTTCTTTACACGTCTATTGTAGTTGAATGATGTCCCTGAACTTGATTTTTCTCAATTATATTCCTAAACCTTAGGGCCTCACATTCTGATACCAACCTTTGCTTTGCAAACCTTTTGCATTATTCTGCTTACACAAAATATAGTTTTTTTCAAGAACATTCAGTGATAGTTGTATCACCACAATTTTTAGATGCATAAAAATACCTTCTGCCTAAAATATCATCCTTAACATTCTTGCACAAAAAAGTCAAAACCGAATAAATACGAAATTGCATCCTTCTGGTAATTATCTTTTCTCACCTCAGATTCTAACTAGAGTTTGAAAAAGGTGTTCATTATATACAGCATATGACTTTTAAAACACGTTTGTGGAACATTCATTATGTTTTTGCTTTTCTGCACACACTAGAACATAACTGTAAGTCTTGCACAATATCACACATAAAAAAAATAAATAAATAAAAAAAGAGTAATGTTTATATTTTACAGACATAGCATTAAGTACAGAAATGTTTATCATCCTCCAAGCTGCAAGTAACATCACCACAATGTTTTAAGAGCCAATTGAAAATCAGGATGTTATAGATAATGAAATGAAGATCATTATATGCTTTGTTCCATTTTTGCCACATTTAATTTAGAAGAATTAATGTGAAATTCAGTTTTCCAATTCTAAATACAAAGTCAAATCAAATTAAAACTATTTCTTTCCATAAATAAAAAATATCTATTTTTTTTGTTGTTGCTGTTATTAATAGGAACATCTTTAGCACATTTAATCGAGGTTTAGAAAAAAAATTAATGGGTTCCTCGAATAGGTTGCAATTTTCAATAAAAGGCTGGTATTTTGAAATGAAAAAAAATTGTAAAAAATATTTGACTTATAATCATCTACTGCATAGTACCTTCCATAAGCCACGATATGCATATTTGTAGAGATAAAATATACATTAATTAAGCATAAATCTTTACAGTGCAAACTTATTATAAATGATGTGTTCATTTAATATTTAGAAAGTAAAAATTTTCTGTGAATACATACAGTGGTATAGTAAATCATTCTGTTTATACAGGCTATATAGTCACATTTGTCTTGGTATATTTTCCCACATCGAAAACTAAATTTTTCTCCATCACAAAGACGGTATTAAACAATGAAAATAAATGCATTAACACTTTTTAAATATAGATATAGATCTTAATCCTTCTGTTTGTATTACATTCAGTTCAAAGTAAAGACAAAATAGTCCTACTCAAGAGCAAGATGTCCCCTCAAAGAAAGCGGAATCATGTTCTCAGCAGACAAAGCAATAAGGCATTTAACAGCCTTGTTTGAAATCCATATAAAGGAATGTTGTTTAAAATTTATACAAACTTAGACTTTTCTGAGACAGTTCTATTCTAATTAGATTTTCACAAAATTCCTCATAGTTAGATCCTGAAGTCTTACTTGACCACCAATGTTTCAATTTTCTGTTTTCTAATGAAAAACTCCTTAAGGTTAATTTAATGGTTTGTTTCTGCTGAAACAAAGGAAGTTAATTACTGTATGATAAGTATTTCTCTGAGTGATATACTGATTATTTTTAACAATATCATTTTTTCACTTGCTAATAAAACCTAAAATCCAAGGTGCAGATTTTTCCAATTCAGTATGGCCTGCAAGAAATTATTAGTTCTACAGACTCCATAACAAGGCCTGTAATCCTGCACTCCAGGATATTCCTGTTTATTCATCATCAGTACTGATTGCTCCACTGTACATGTGTAATCCTAACACTTTTAGGGATCAGACTTAGCTGAAAGCATTTGTCACAAGGCTGAGATTCAACCTAAGATCAGGATACCTAAAATTATATGTAGACTATGTTATAGACAACGGGAAATTTATTCACTTGTGTAAATAATAAGTGAGGTAGTCAACACTCCAGAAGGGAGAGTCACTCTTCAGAAAGATGTGGGCAGGCTAGAGGAGTGGGCTAGAAAGAACCTTATGAAGTTCAACAGGGATAACTGTAGGGCCTTGCACCTGGGAACACATAACCCAGGAATGCAGCTCAGATTTGGATCCACCTGGCTGGAGAGCAGCCCTATGGAGAGGGACCTGGGGGCCTTGGTGCACAGCAAGCTCAACAGGAGTGAGTAGTGCGCTGCAGTGGCAAGGAAGGCCAGCAGAATGATGGGTTGCATCAATAGGGTCATCACCAGTAGGGACAAGGAAGTCATTGTGCCACTCAGAGCTGGTCAGGCCAGAGCTCGAGTACTGCATTCAGTTTTGGTCTCTGCTATACAAAAAAAAAGATGTGGGCAGGCTGGAAAGGGTCCAGAGAAGGGCCACACGGATGATTAGGGGACTGGAAGACCTGCTGTATGAAGGCAGGCTGAGAAATCTGGGCTTGTTCAGCCTTGAGAAGAGAAGGCTTAGGGAAGACCTTATTACGATGTACCAGTACTTGAAGGGTGGCTACCAAGAGAAAGGAGACTGGCTTTTTACATGGAGTCACATGGAGAAAGCAAGGGGGAACAGCTGCAGGAGAGATTCTGGTTGGATTCCAGAAGAAAGTTCTATACAATGAGAACAATTAAACATTCGAACAATCTCCCAAGGGAAGTGGTGGACTCCCCTATGCTGGGCAGTTTAACGACACAACTTGACAGGGTGCTAGGTCATCTCATTTAAACTTCTTACTTAAAAGATTGGACCAGATGATCCTTGAGGTCCTTTCCAACCTGTCATTCTATGATTTTATGATTCTATGAAATACAAGCATTGAGTATTAACTGAGATCTAGTGTGTCCGATTTATCTACATGGGGATGGCAAATGTGACCCTAACCTGTACACATAAGGGTACACTCCTATGAACTACAGCTACAGGCATGGCAGCAAACATTACAACTCCAACCCTGTTAAACGCTTCTCTTTGGACAACTCAATAATGCCTCAGGTGTCTGACCAGCTGGATCCTTCTCCAGGTACCAGTGACTAAGTTGATGATACACTGGCTACAACAGAAGTTCAGGTACTGTACTTACCTGTAGACATGTATATAAACATCTAAATGAAGCATCATATCAAATATCATCCCACTCACAAGTTTCCTTATTTAGGGACTTACAAAAGATAGGAAGTATACCACTATGTACTAAAAAACAAAGAGTATATGAGAGGAAACCTCAAGCCAAAGAATCTAACATACAGTTTTTATGTTTATATTTATATATATATATGTGTATGTGTGTATTTTTAATCAATTCAACAGAGGATTGTATAGATTAGTATGCTTCTATGAAAATCTCTCATTTTCCAATTGATCAATTATGTTTTCCATTAAGCATTCCACAGCCTTGAGTAGTAACACTGTATGTGCAGTTCATGATGTTTATCTTGTTGTTCCCCAGGGATCAGTACTGGGCCTAGTTTTGTACAACATCTTCATCAACAACCTGGATAAAGGGATAGAGTGTACCCCTAGCAAGTTTGCTGATGACACGAAACTGGGGAGAGTGGCAGACACACCAGAAGGCTGTGCTGCTATCCAACAAGATCTAGACAGGCTAGAGAGCTGGGCAAAGGTGAACCTCATGAAGTTCAATAAGGACAAGTGTAGAGTCCTCCATCTGGGGAGGAGTAACATCAGGGACCAGCAGAGATTAGGGGTTGTCCTGCTGGAAAGAAGCTCCATGGAGAAAGACCTTGGAGTCCTAGTGGATAGTAAGTTCTCCACGGGACAACAATGTGTCCTTGTGGCCAAGAGGGCCAATGGTATCCTGGGGTGCATTAAGAAAATTATGTCCAGTAGATCAAGGGAGGTTCTCCTCCCCCTCTACTCTGCCCTGGTGAAACCACACCTGGACTACTGTACCCCATTTTGGACTCCCCAGTTCAAGAGACACAGGGTCCTACTGGAGAAAGTTCAACAGAGATCTACGAGGATGATAAAGGGACTTGAACAT
>VWZK01007667.1:12749-172339 GCA_013396935.1 Baryphthengus martii | reverse complement strand
TGCACCAGGGGAGGTTCAGGTTGGATGTTGGGAAAAAATCTTTACTGAAAGGGTTGCCAGGCATTGGAACAGCCTGCCCAGGGAGGTGGTTGAGTCACCATCCCTGGAGGTTTTTAAGAGACGAGTGGATGTTGTGTTGGAGACATGGTTTAGTGGTGTTGATAGGGCTAGGAAAAGGTTGGACTCTATGATTGTGAAGGTCTTTTCCAGCTGAAAACGTTCTATGATTCTATGATTCTGTAGTGCCTGTGCCCTTGTTGTTTCTTCTTCTCTCTCTTAATCAGCAAAAGGTAAAAGGATGAATAAAGCTTCAACACTTTTGGATTTTACATGACTCTATTGGTGTTTGTACAGAACTACTGTCAATTTAGATGCAATCCAAAGTTCTGTTCTTTGCTAGATAACAAAGTAGGCAAGTGTTTTCATGCATAACAATTTCCCAAGACTTCTTTAGCTGATGAGACTTCAGAATGTAAATAGTTGAGATGGTTTCCCAGCTCAAATACACCATTTCTCAATCTCAGTCAGCTGAAGAATTAGGGCAATATGAAGCTGTCTTCCGAGCCCCACAGTTGCTGCTAAGAATTTCCTGAATCACAGAGACCATGTCCAATGTCCCTTGGGACCCCTACTAATCAGTTGTTTTGTTGTTTGGGCTTTTTTTCTGAATGAGAAAAATCTAAAAACTTGTCTGAAGTTTGATTTTTTTTAACAAAAAGAAATTTCTGGAATCAGGTTTCCATGAGCTGAAACTTTTCTTGTTTTTTGGAAACCCAGAAAAGGATCTTCTGAAGTCAGTGTCAATTTCTAGATCTCATTTGTTTCACTCAAAGTGTGTTAATAGAAAAACGCAGAATACTCACCCACCACTCCTGATCTTCTTCACCATCGACTACAATAATATCTCCCTCTGAAAAAGTTAGCTCATCTGGGTTATCTGCTACACAGTTGTAAATTGCTTTTACTCTCTTCGGTTTAGTTTTTGACTGAAATACAAAAATGAGTAAGTGTAAATAATACAGCACAGAAGAGACAGAACAGACTTGGAGTTATCTAAAGAAAGCTTCAGAACAGCTTCCAGCTGCTATTTTTCACAGGTTAGAGTTCAGCGACATCTTTTATGCTGGGTGCTCATGCTTCAGGCTGAATTTGGCAGGATCCAAAGCCTTTTGGAATCACTACACCACCAATGTGGGCCAGGTTTTCTTTAGCAGTCTTCCATTTTGGCTCATCCAAACCTGTCTTCAGAGCTCTACATCACTGCAGCGAGTACAACTGTATTCAGAAGATGGGGTGATCAAGATGAAGTGCTACATAGCAAGTGTAACAGCAGCAGCAGCAGCAGAAAGAGGCCTGAGCCACCTGCCGATAAGTCCCTTCTGAATTGGCTAAACCCATTTCAGCAGTGCACAAACCCTCCGAAATGTCCTCTGCCTCTCTCTAGTGCTTTGAGTACTGCAAGCCAGAGGAGTGGTTTGACAACTCTCCCAACAGGAAAGTTTAGTAAGGAGTTGCAGATTTCCCATATTGCAGTGGGACTCCAATCCTAGGTGTGTTCTATCTGAAGTGATGCCAAGATGGTTGTGCTCTGGTATCACAGTATCCACCATCCTAATTTCACAGTTCTCCCAGTGCAACCCAGAATGCTGCTGTGTTTGTTTTCAGCCTCCTCACTCTCCATCACAGACCAACAATAACGCTACCTACATAGGGTGTCCGCGTAAGGAGTGGAGAGGCACAGGACCTGGAGGCAGAGCACAAGCTTTTTACCACGAGTCCACCTTTTTCCCCAGTTTGCCCAGCCAGAGCCAGCAAAAATCTCCCAAGATGCTAGAGCAGAGCTCTAAGTGCCATTTAGGCCAAGAGACATCTGTCAATGCAGTGGGTGCTTGGGAGAGAGGCTCCAGATGGGACAAGGAAAAGAAGGTCTCATCACCATCCTGGAGTCCCCCAGTCTCTAGTTAGGTCAGCCATGGAGCAGGAAGCTTGTAAGGGGAGAAGAGACTCCATTCACAAGTCTACTTCTCTCCACCAGCAAAATGCTCTGCTGTGGACAGTACCGCCCAACAGCTTCTTAGCGTGCCACTGAGTTAGAGCCGAGCACCATGCAGGAAAAGGGGGATAGGGATGGAGGGAGGCAGCGTGATCGTTATGCTCCATTGTAAGCATCCATTTGCATTTTAGTATAAAAGACCTGACCTGCCCAGAGCAGGCATCTCCTTAGGCTCTCTCTACCTGGGAGGCACACCCCTGGGTGCTGGCAGCCTTGCACTGCATCATAGCAATTCTGCCAGACGCTCCATCTCAGTCAAGTTACCGTTTGAACCACAACCACCTTTTAGGTCAAGAGGGAAAAGCTTCACATCAGTACAACAGTGACATAATTACTAACTTTCAAGTGCAGTAATTACAGGTATTTCTTGTTCTTTAGAAGGCAAGGAAATAAAAATAGATACTATTCCCAGAAGACTAAGATCTTCCAGGAAAGTTTCCCATGTAGCTATGGTTTCAAAAATCTAAAATATACACAGAAAAAAAAAAAAGAAAAAAAAAAAGGCATCAGGAATTTCCATCTGAAAAATAGGCAAATGCACTGCATAGGAGATAGGCCACTGGCTACATGTGCATGTGTAACTACACCTCTCTTTTCTTTACCCAAGGAGCACTTCTGCAACCATTTCCTAAATCTGGGCTGGCCTCTGGATTCTCTGGCAGAGTAACGACTTAGCAAAAACAGGCTGGAGTATAAGGCTAAATGGAGCGATTTAGCCAAAGTACTCTAGCTAGATTGATCTAGGTAAAGCTTTTTGGCTGAGGGCCCTTGACTAAATCTCAGCTAAGATGCTTTAGCTAGATTGATTTAGCTAAAGCACCTTAACTAGCACACGCTCCCTGAGCCAGGTTTTCCTTACTTCTCTATCCTATGACAAGAAGAAAATCATCCGGCTGATAGTCACAGTCTCATGAGATTCATCCTACTGAAGCCCTGGAGACATCTGAGAGTTGGATTTGTTTTTCATGTTACATGCAATTATCATTAAATTGAAAAGACACTGTGACTGTTCTGAAAAAAACCAGCCGGGACATCCCATTCACACATCAAGTAATTTGTCCTATAAAACAAGGGAGAGAACAAGATAGAGAACTACCACAACCTCAATATATACAGAAATCCAGGTAAGGAGCTGTTTCAGAATTGACAGATGTGCTGAAAGCACGTATCCAGTGCTCACAGAACATAGGACAGAAACTGTCAGAGTCCAACAGCTTCAGGGAGTAAACGTGGCGATCCCCTCGGTGCACGTAAGCAAAAGGACAGATAGACCATTTTACACTAATCAGACCATTTAAGTTTATTGTGACCTAAACCAGGAAAGTTATTTTGCTGCAAACCAGACAGTAACTTGATTGAACAAGAGTGGAGGAAGCAAGAAAAGAGAAGATTTTCTACTCCCACCTAATGCAGAATGAACTCCAGATGTCTCTGTGGCTCTTCAGTACCACCATATGAGAAACAGCTAATAGGAGCACTTGGAGTGCCTGACAAATGCACAAGGCTATGCACACAAACACACTACAGCCTCTTCTCCTGGGGAGTTACTGTATCAGTAGACGTGGCTAAGGGAAGATGGATAGAGAAAAACAAGAGGACTGGAGAAGACAGGTCTTCTTACAGTCCATTAATAAGACAACTGCAGAGTCTGAGCAGCCTGTCTCCCACCTCTCAGTTTATTATTTACCTACTGAACCACACTGCTCTACAGAATGTGTGCTTCAAAGCATGAAACAGTCCAAACCTTGTCACATACAGCACCTCGACAAGTATGGACATTCTGTATTGTGATTTACTTACTGCAGAGAAATAGCATCATGATCAAGAAAGTAACATAAAATTGGAGGAAGAACCAAAGACCTGGCTGAGCTACACAGCATGTACAGCACAACTGACAGCTGGAAATATGTCCCTTTACTTACACCAGTATAAGAATACAGGTATTGGCACTAATTTCGTGTGTTACTGTTTATAGTTCTGGATTATAAATAAGAATGAGTTTAAAAAGGCCCCATGATCTTATCAAGTATCCATCTAAATCTAGTATCTCTTTTCTAACAGTCACTGTTAAGCTGGAGGAGGGTGGAGAAGAATATACAACACTTCCAGCCTTCCCCTTCACCCTTCAACCAACCACCTTGTAGTTGGGGATGTCTCAAGTCAGATGTGGTTGCTGTACTTATCAAGAGATTTCTCTCCTGTCAGGCAGCAAATGCATGACAAAGATGCAAAGAGAATCAACTGTATGAAGAATTGATTTCTTTTCTTTTGAGCTTGACTCTTACTAGTCTTGTCTGAAGCCATTTGATCTACCTGTGAACAACTATATTTACTTCTATTTGGCCAAGAAGGCCAATGGCATCCTGGCCTGTATCAGAAATAGTGTGGCCAGTAGGACCAGGGAAGAGATTTTACCCTTCTGCTCAGCACTGGTGAGGTTGCACCTTGAGTACTGTGTTTAGTTTAGGGCCCCTCACTCCAAGGAGGACACGTTGGTGCTGGAGTGTGTTCAAAGAAGGGCAATGAAGCTGCTGAAGGGACCAGAGCACGTGTCTTATGAGGAACAGCTGAGAGAGCTGGGGTTGTTTAGTCTGGAGAAAAGGAGGCTCAGGAGAAACCTTATCACTCTCTACAACTACCTGCAAGGAGGTTGTAGCAAGATGGGGGTCAGTCTGCTCAACCAAGTAACAAGTGACAGGACAAGAGGAAATGGCCTCAAGTTGTGCCAAGGGAAGGTTAGATTGGATCTTGGAAAGAATTTATTTACTGAACAGGTTATCAGGCATCAGAATGGCTTCTCCAGAGAACTGGTGGTGTCCCCACCCCCGCAGGTATTTAAAAGTCATGTAGACATAGTGCTCAGGGATAAGGTTTAGTTGAGGTCTTGTCAGTGTTAGGTTAATGGTTGGACTTGGTGATCTTAAAGGTCTTTTCCAACCTAGGCAATTCTGTGATTCTGTGATTATAAAAGTAAGCACAAAAGCTCCCTTATTGCTTATTTCACTGAAGTTTAAGAATGAAGTGACATATGATCTACAATCGAGTCACTAAGCTCACCTACAAGTGAAGGTTACTTCACCTGCTTATGGAGTTAGACCTTCAGTAAGTAAAGCCATACATTTTCTGGATTGTGTTGGTCACAATTGGACACAAGCGAAGAATCCATACTTCTTTTCTTTGGTTTCACTTTGGATTTAGTTGGTGTTTTTTTCTTTTAACTTAAAATCATACAGAATCACACAGGAAAGGCAAGAAAAGCAAGGTTTTCTTAACTATTTAATAAAAGTCACACAAGTATTTAACACAGGATACAGCCTTTGTATTTTTCATGATTCTCACGCTTTCCCCACAACAGAACACACTATTATGTTAACAGTGTGTTCAATAGAATGCAGAAGATTGAATAAAATTAAAATCCAGATTGTCTACTTACTATCTGTGATTTCCTTGGCATTGGTGCTGGTGGCTGGATCTGTGCCAAAGTATTTGTTGTAGAACCAGTTTGTGTTACTGGCATTTCACATACAGAAGACGATTCTCCTGCTGGTAAGTAAAACAAGAAAATTTTAGGCATGCTTTGAAAAAAACAAACCAAAATAAAACATAAGAGTGATGATACAAATTAAAGCCAAATCAATTATTCTTTAGAGGATACAAATAATTTTATATCCCATGAATACTTATTTATTTTTTTTCTAAATAACTGAAAAGATTTTCTTTATTCTTTTCCTTATCGAAAAAGTCCTCTTTTCCCAAACACAATTACCTAAGACCTTTAATACTGCAGATATGCTAGAAGAGAAAAAAGCCTACAAAACAGATGAGAGCGGAACCAAATAACTCATTTCCCCATTTGCTCTCTACAGACTCTGTGCTTTTAGAACCCTTCTTTCGTAGTAAACACCATCATTATCAAGATGCTGTTTGCTTCACAGGAGACTCCTGACACAGATGGCAGAGCCATTAGCAAATTCTCCTTGGGTATGTCAAGGGGAAATAAAGAAGAATCACAGTAGGAACCAATGACCATAATATACAGTGGAAGGGGAAACTGAGTAGGAGAAACTCCACTACAACCACCACAGAATTGAAGAATACTTTACTCTGCACACTTTACTGAGATGACATTATTGTCATGTCCCAAAGCAGTGGTTACTTTGCACAATTAAAAGTGTAGAATGAATAACAAACTCTGAATAATGAACTTTGTTCATCATCATGAAAAGAATGATATCGATTTGCATTTTAATTAAAAGGGACGCTATACAAGCTTTAGATTTTCAAACTAGAAACACACATTTCTATTCTAAAATGTCTTTCTGTTACCTTGTTTATGATAACTGCAAACAAGAGAGTAAACTAACTGAAGTTTTCGTAATGTATCCTTAGTTTGAGTGGGGTTTAGGCAGGGTTAGGAAAGCTAAAGCCCAACCGGAATTGAATCTTGCAAGGAATGGTAAGGATAACAGGAAAGGCTTCTGTAAATAAATAGATAACAAAATAAAAATCTGGGAAAACGTAGGCCCACTGCTCAATGAGATGGGGATCTAGTTACAAACAACATGGAGAAGACTGAGGTACTGAATATCTTCTTTGCCTCAACTTTTACTAGTAGGGCAAGTCTTCAGGAATTCCAGGTCTCAGAGACCAGGGGAAAATCTGGAGCAAGGAAGTGCAAAGTCCGCGTAGCAATACATGTTGATGACCACTTAGTTGGAAAGCAGGACTAGAGCGAACAAGCACAAAGTGAACCACAGAAGGTGCTCGTCTGAACTTCAGGAAACACTTTTTTTACAGTGAGGGTGACCCAGCACTGGCACAGGTTGACCAGGGAGGCTTTGGAGTCTCCGTCCTTGGAGATACTCAAAAGCTAACTGAACAGAGTCTTCAGTACCGGGCTCGGGGTGATCCTGCTTGAGCAGAGAGATTGGACCAGATGATTTCCAGAGGCTCCTCTCAACCTCAACCATTCTGTGTTTCTTATTACATGGCCCCATTATTTACATGACTTGGCCCATAACTCTGTTCATGCAGAAGAGCTCAAGGCACGAGGGCCTTCACAATCAAGAAGAGAAACAAGAACACTGGTACTGACTGTATTAAAATGTATAAGGTAAATAAAATACCCACACTCTCCCTTAGGCTGTTACGATAGCTTAATTACAACAAAATAAATCTGTAAACCACAATTACCAGTTTGTTGTAGAGACCCAAGTCCTCTGGACTGCCCTTTGTTAGTTAAGCCAGATGACTTCTCAGTCCTGTGCAGAGAGTTAGAAATTAATTTAAGGAAAAATCAAGAAGTTAAACCACAACAATACAGAGTTTTTTCCAAATTATAAAATTCTTGTCATGTCTTTAGTATATTCTAAGCAAAAGCAAAGCTACTTTGCTTTTAAAAATACTACTTTGCTTCTGTATTTTTAATTACACTAATTGTAAGTTGCACTTAATTTCAAAATGTAAGGCAGAAGAATAATGTAGGTTCAATTACTACAATTTGTGTACAGCAGAGCCATCCAATCTTAAATCACTAGGCTGTCTGTTTTTTACTGTGGGAATCCTTGTAATCTGCTCCCTTAGTGCCTGCCTTCTGTTCATTCCCATAGTCTAGAACACATCGCTGTCAAAAGTCTGCAAGCTTTATAGATGTCTTGAATGTTATATACTGTAAAATCAAAAAGTTACTAATAACCATGAAGTATATGGAATACTAAAATGACATCAATTACCCAGGAATAGGCTTTCTTTGAGAGAGTCTACTAGGAGGTTGTGGGGGCAGTGGTGGTGGGGTTGGCTTAGTTTGTGGAGGAGCTGGTTGTTGTTTTGATTGCTGGTTCAAAGCTTCTATAATGCTGGCCGTCTTTGCCACTGGTGGCGGTGGTGCTGGAGAAAGCACATCTATAGGAGAAAGTTAGACAGTGAACTGGAATTACGTTTCTCTCTACCATTTTGGTTCTTGGGTTCTCATCACAGGTTCTCCTGTTACAGGATTTACCCCCATCTAAGAAAAATGCTTTACTACATGTAATCAATAACTTAAACAAAAGCAATCCTTCCATTGGAAGGAGGACCTCTTTGGAAAGAGGCTTACCTTTTCTTTATCTAGTCAAAGTCAGGGATCTCACAAGTACTTCAAGTCATTCAAGCATTAAAGTACAAGCGAACAAAATTCTTACTGAAGTCAGTCATATTCTTGAAAACAGTAGAAGAGAATATATTTAATAAAGTGCTAATATTGTTTGCTCTATCAAGGCCTTCAGTTTGCATTTTATGGAAAAGTAATACGTGAGCAACTTTATGTAGAGGAACGTCCTTTCTTAAAATCCTGTTACTATGAAGATCTAACTTCACATTAGGTTTTTTTTGAAACCACCACAGCAGCAGCTGGTCATGCATTAAAACATCTTTGTGCATTCCTATGGTCTGCAACAATCATGCACCGTGTGGAGACGCAGCCTCCGGCCTACACGTAACACTCATCTTTGACCCTGCACTACACCAAACAGTCCTCACCGGAACGTCAGAGGAGATGGTTCGTACAAAGTTACTGGATGGGAACAATAGGCCAAAGCTACAGTCACCAAAAGAGGAAGTATGAGTTGTGAAAATGGAAAAATAAGCCAACTATGATTAGATACAGCAGAAGGGAAAACAGGGAAAAGTGGAAACATACTTGTAGATGTTACACGCAATGGCGGCACAGGGGGATGAATAGCTGGTGGATCTGATGAAGACCTCTGCCTGCTTATACTTTCCACTCCTAAAGAATTTGTCTTCCACATTGCATTAGATGAAGAAATTGTCTGAATACCACTGCCAAGAACTGAAGGCTGAACTAAAAAGAGAGGAAAATACTGTATTATTATTATTGCTTCCCCTAAGCACAAAGTGTTAATGTTCACACCCATGCTTTTAAAAATGGTGCAGCTAGACCACTGTATTCCCCACCAGGAACCACTGCCATCCTGCTGGAACACCAGAGCAGAAGCCAGTCTAGTGTAAAAAGTTACAAAGAGGTTTCTGGGTGTAGTCTTACTAGCACTTCACCTAAGTAAAATTTGTCTCCAGTTATTACTTTAAAATATGTCAGCACTTGAAAAAGCAGAAATTTCTCAACAAGAAGACAAAAGGCAAGCCTTGCTATCTTCTTTTATCCCTGACTGACAGCTGCAATCTTCTCAGGTACTGCAAGAAAAGCACCTCGCTCTCGCGTGAGCATTACAGACATTGCTGACTCAAAGTGAAACATCCATTTTGACATAAAACTGTAATTCTGAATTTCACCCAAACGAGAAGCTATATAACTAGTCATGAAACAGTTACAAAGTACGACTTCTTCAGGGCCTCCTGAATGACTCCGTTCTCAGTTTGAAGAGCTGCCTCCTCGCTTCATAAAAACACACTACAGGTTTTCTTTGTAACGCCAGTATTTTGCATGTATCTCATGCCGCCACTTCTCCCTACACAGTACATGAGCATCATATCAGGAAAAGATGAAACAGAGTAAGGTATGAATAAATATTAGGTTGCAGGGAAAAGCATAAAAGGCTCAGAAGACTTTGAGAACGGCCTAAAGCTAAGAGGATAAAGGAGTAATAACACATCATACGCATAACATCAACAACATCAGCAATCAACAAGAAGCTAAGATTGATGATACTATTACAGGTTTTAACTAAGAATATAAAATAATAGGCTAATACACTGTTAGAATAAAGAGTATGAGCTAATAACCTGAGACAGGCAGCATGCTTTCTTGGTGTGAGCTGCACTATGTAAGTGCCAAGATGTCTGGGGTTGGGAATGAAATTAAAATGACACTGAAAAGTGTCATTCAACCAAGGGTATACAGTGGGTAAAATAGGTCGGCCATGATTAAAATATCAAAGGGTAAATCAGTCTTTTTAACTATTACTAATTTAGAGATGGAATCTAACAGTTAAACAGACTATGCAAGCTCCTTGGATAAATATTCCTGTTTAGTGAGGGACACAGTCCTTTCCACCAAATAAAAAAAAGCATCTAGGTATTAAGCTTAGACTGCAAAAACATTAGATGAAAGGCATCGCACCTTGGTTAAGTTTTGTACGCTGCCAAACATTCCCCAGTCTCATGCTATCCTTGTGAATTAATCCAATACCACACTGTTCTGTTGTTCTCCGTTTTTCTGCCCCCAAAATAACGTATTTTAATCCAATTTTTATGGTGCAGCCATTCTTGTGAGATTAGTAACTGACTTTTCATATTACACAGCTGTTCGATTTGCCATCTCAGACACAACCACTGGTGTACGGAGCCCTGCATTGTGACCTCTGCAGAGTGCTCCCAAAGGCAGAAGCCACGCATGGATACCTGCCACATTCCTCACTCATACCTCCTCTTACAGGGCCTGAATTACAGCACCACAGAAACACAGGTGTTTACATAGCAATTTTTCTTGAATTGAACTTTACATAAATTTGGCATCCATGAAAGCTGCTGGATTAACACTGGTATTAAAACAATGAAACACACCAGACATGTACAGTACAACGAGGACCTATACAGATTTCTCTACGCTTCTTTAGTATGATCTAAACAGAATATAGATGAAGATAAGAAGGAAATTCACAGCATCAGCTTTAATGGTAGATTTAGTAAGCACAGAATCCTTCTGAACCAGGATGACACATGCACATTTTACATTGTTCTGCTAATCAGGGTATAACCAGTAACTGGCAGTTACACTTTCGATTAGCTGCAGTTCTCTAAAATCATCCAGTCCTCTGCATAATGATACTTATACTTCTATTTCAACAACCTCGAAGTATGTATTTATTAAGAGAAGACTTTGCAAGGTTAAAATCTCTCATGTTCTGCATATACTCTCCATCCTCCTAGGTCTTAAACAATTTTCCACAGCAGTCAAATGCTACCTTAGTAGCATTGTACACTGTAATTGAACTCTGACAATGACATCTTCAAAAAAAAAAAAAGTATGAAAAGATGAAATATAACAAAAAAAAAAAAAAATTACTGAACTAAATTGACTGCAGCCCTCTTTTTAATAAATTGTTTAACTCTGCTGAGGTTTCCTGGGCATCATTTTCCTAAACACTATTGTGTACTTTCTGGCAGGTACACTGAAAATCAAACTCAGAACAGGTTTGGTAGATTCACTTCAAGTAGATAAAATGAAGTCATCAATAAACTATTCCAATACTTACCTGTGCAAAATAACTGTAAAAGAAAACTTTAAAATGTAATAATAACAATTATTTAAAAAACATTACTATCTCACTCTCCTGACATACAAGGATATCCTCCTGTGTTTGTACCTTTGCCAATATTCCTCGGAGGTAGAGGAGGCGCGCTGCTTGTAACAGGTACCGCAGGCTGAATGGGAGGTGGACTGCCACTGAGTATTGCTCCATATGTTTCATTCTGCAAGATACTTGGCATAAATCCTCTTTGCTTATCCTTAGCGATGTTGGCGGCATCTCTTGCCAAGGATGCTACATTGGGCTGAAGTTGGTTGGATCCAAGTTGATAGAAGCTGACAGGCCTGTCCTCCCTCCGATTGGGACTGGGTTGCTTAAACACAATAATGAAAGTACTCACTGATGCCACATTAGTTGCACTCATTTTATTTATTAGTTGATAGAAAGTTACTAGTTTCTAGAAAGAAAAAAATGGCTTCTAAAATGCATTTTTGTTGCTTTTAATATGTAATCTAAAACCTCTACAAGACAAAGTAACTGTGCACATAACAAAAAAAAAAAGATTAAATGTGAATTGTGTTTCAAAACAATTATAATTTTCTCATTTTCTCCTGTAGTATCATCCTATAAGATAACACTGTACCCTTCTATACAACAGAGTGTACTCCTACAGATAGTCAATATAGATATTTAGACTGGATCAAGTAAAGTTTCCCTGCATCAAAATGCCAGGTAATATTTTCAAAAGATTGAAGATCCTAAACTTCATGTGAAGTTCAGCAGTGTCAGATCCCAAATAGATGATCATGATCTCAAAAACTGGTCACAATTGCACCTAAGTATTCTACCTGTGGCTTCTCAGGAACTCCTTTTAGTTCACTAATATCGCTGGACAAATTTGGGAGATTACTTCAATTGGCAGCTGGGATAGAACATGGCTCATCCCACGTACATTATCAAATGAGATTTAATTAGTTGTCTTTGAGATTTACAGCAAGTCCTGCTTGCTATGCACACTTAGCATTATTTTTCCTGTTTCAACAGCAAGCACAGTAAATATTGTTATCAAATGATATTACAATAGCAGGAGTTGTAACTTCATGTGGCTAGCACAGGAATGGGTTTTAAGAATCCACAGCTCAGAGAGCATAACTATGCCTTTAGAACTAGTGTTAGACAAACACGTCGCTGACGTACTGTCTGTCTGAATTTAAAATAACCATTTATAGTAACAGCATTTAGGCAGAATAAGGATTTACACCAACAGTATCACAAATAAGCAATCGATTTTCCTCTGAATATATTCAGTGCTTACTCTGGATTGATAATCTAGGGCCTTCAGACATGTTATAGTTCAAAGATTTATCAGAATGATGTACATGACAGCCAGACACATTAATCCCTGCATTTACTTTGGCTTAGCAGCCTCACTCCTCACTGGCTGACACTCTCCGTTCCCTGATCTCTCCACCATCCTGGTTCTGGTATTTGTTTCAGCCCACACTTGCTTCTGCTTTCTAAACCAGCAGAAAATTTCTTTTTCTTTTGTATGTAACTTTTCACTGGTTTACCAAACCAAACCAAATATGTGCCGGAATGGAGACAAGAGACGAGCCGGGACCAAGTAGATGGCATGTGGAACAGCAGCAGAAAACAGTTGGATTGTCTTAGTCTTCTTTTAGGTTAGACTCTCCTTCGTATGAAAAACTCTGGACTAGAAGAACTTCAATTTCAGACATGACCTTTTCTGACAAAGATTATGAAATCTATTACATTTCTTCACCAGAAATTGAGACAAGCCAAATAGCTTGAAATCTATAAACAGAGCTCTGATGTGATCCTCAGTACCAGCAGTATTCATGAGTGCATTCAATGTAGTCACAGACACCAGTCTGTGATTAATAGTCCTTAATCTCCTCTCTGAAGTCCCTGTAGTATAAGCCTATTAATAGTGGGCAGCGAAGTAGCAGTTTCATTACTTTAGCCTCACTGTGAGTAGCAGATAACTTCCTATATGAGAGGGAGCTCAGGAACTAGCCAAAAAAAAAAAAAAAAATGCTCAGCTGCCGAAGGCAACTGGCAACAAATGAAGTGAAGGGGGAAAAAAAGATCAGAAATACAAATTGGGAGTGTCTCAGAAAGGGATTTACTGGATACCAAGTTGCAAATTACCCAAGAGGTTTTATAGCTGGAAAAAAAAAATGAAGTCTCTAAAACATAACAGAAAGTTTCAAGCTGCTTCTTGAAAATGGTTGTAATTACTGCTGTTATTATTTGAATGGGATACAATATATAGGAATACATAAACATGGGATATAATATGAAAGCTCACCCAGAACTGGATTTGGCAGCTCATAGATTCCAGATTTTTGCACAGATATCAAAATTCTCATGAAAAAAAACCTTAAGAAAAGCCTCTGAAGGTAGCAACTGTGCTTTGAAAGGGATGGCCTGTGACACATTTTATGGTTTTTTGTTGCACTATTTCAAGTCAAGGACCAGGGGTAACAGCTATCTTGGACCAAAGGGACAGGATATGGGGAGAAAAATCCTGTGCAGACAAGATCTTACAAAAATGGTATTTTGCAACAAAAGAAACTTATTGATGTCAAAATCAGCCTCCAAAACATTAAGCCACTTCAAAGGTCTGATGACCTAGCATTTTTGAAGACATTCTGTGAAGGCAAAGAAAATGAACCTATGAGTGTCAGGTTTTAATATTTCTGAAAACAATGAAAAACCCAACACACAAGATTTGGGTTTATGTTATTAGTTAAATATGAAGAAATTCAAGCCCTAGCTGAAATGGGGGACTTTGCAAGCAAAGTATTAAAACGCTAGAATTTGTAGATAGAAAAAAGCAAAACTTTCATCACCCAGAGGAGAAATGGGTTTTTGTTAGCTGCTTTCAAAAGAAAAAAGGTTTGTGCTAACATCTGAAGATTAACTAATATAAAGTCTACTGTGTATTCCTTGCACCTTATAAAGGAAGCAAAAAAGGCATACACAATTATAACACTGCACACACAGAAAGAACAAAACGTGTTGAATACTTATATGGAATACTTCAAATTATGGAAGTTTCAGAATGTCATTGGCATTTCAAATTACTTGGCCCCTAGAAATCCAGGCGATTTTGAAGTGTTGTTCAGGCATTAAAACATGGTAGTTTGTTCCTTGTATGTATGTTTAGGTCTTAAGCCTTTTTTGAGTTTGGTCTCTAAACTGGGAAATCGAATTTTGAAAAGGCAATGAAGTTCCTATGCTACTAGAATACTTTGTAGTACTTATAGTATGACCATCCTTGGAAATATTCAAAAACCATGTGGACACAGTCCTGGCCGTCTGGCTCTGAGTGGCCCTGCTTGAGCTGAGGGGTTGGATCAGATGACCTCCAGAGGTCCCTCCCGTCCAACCTTTATCATTCTATTACTCTGGATCCAATAGCACCACAACACCACCAGAAATTTCAGGTGCGAAAAGGGAGAAAGATCAAAAATATTTTAAAATTAAGATTCTGAATTAAGACCCTCCCCTGCTATTAACGGATGTAGCTTATTTAAGGCACTATTTTAATTCCACTAGAGACAAGCCAATGCACGAGCTGTTTCTAATTAAAGCCGGTGACTGGAGTCATTTCACAAACTTGAGGAGATACTATGAAGTGCCTCTCTCTGTAAAGGCAATTTTTCTAGCTCCTGCTTGCTGTTCTTCATGATCAGCAGATTAAAATACTCCCAATGTTTCGAAACAAATTATTGACTATGCTAAAAGAAAGTTCTCACATCTGGCTAATCATAACTTGATCATCACCACACAGTCATATGTTTTAAATCTTATATTGAAGAGGAAAACAAAAGATGAACTGTGATTCAAGGAACTAAAATTTAACCTACTACATTTTCACAGAATCACAGAGTGGTAGGGGTTGGAAGGGACCTCTAGCGATCACCTAGTCCAACTACGCTGCCAAAGCAGGCTGACCTAGGGTAGGTTGCACAGGAACGCATCCAGGTGGGTTTTAAAAGTCTCCAGAGAAAGAGACTCCACAACCTCTCTGGGCAGCCTGTTCCAGTGCTCCATCACCCCCGGAACTTTTACTACAGAACTTTACTTCATAGTGTCTTCATACCTACAGTGTTATTGAAATCATTACGAACATCATGCTTACAGGTATATACATACAGAAAAATAATAACTTATTGATACAAACCTGCAGCTTTTCATCCACATCATCATCACTTTCGTCCAGATCTTCATGGAGTAACCGCCATTCATATTCTACATGAACATGAGAATTAAATCTTCCGGACAGCGCTTGAGTAAGCTAAGGAAAAAAAGATGACTGTTGACATCTATGTTATGTCCATTACTTACTTTAAAATAACATATTTAAACCCAAACAACAAACACACATAGAAGAAACTCGGGTTTCAAAGCATAGGTATTACTTTTACTTTTAAACAGATTTCAGTAATCTGGAAAGTTAATGCAGTAGGGTAAGTTTAAAGAATTAACCTCTGTGTTCAAATACAACAAAACTAAATCAAAAGCAACTACTGTTTCATTAACCATTGCAGGTCCATTTTATGACAATAAGCACCACATCCTTTTTGCTATACTTTAGAAATTCCAAGTCAAAGAAAGTGATTGCAGTAGCAGTTTTTTTTGAATCAGACTCATTTATCATGAAGCCGTGACCAAGCTAATTCATTTTTCTTGCTTACTAAAAGTAGTGATGGCAGCCAACTTCACAGAATTACATAATGGCTTGGGCTGGAATGGACCTTTAAAGACCACTCAGTCCATCCCTGTCCGTCACAGGCAGGGACATCTTCCACTAGAACAGGTTGCTCAGTCTCATCCAACCTAACATTGAGCACTTCCCATGCTGGGACATCCACAACTTCTCTGGGCAGCAAGAAAATGGCCTTTGTCCATGGCCTTCATCCATAACAAGTACTATTATGATTAGATTTCAATGAGATGTCAGACACTTAGAATCACAGAATCATACAGTTATAGAAGTTGGAAAGGACATTTAAGCACATCAAGTACAACCGCTACCCTAAAGCGGCCAGGTCACCATTAAACCATGTCCTGAAGCACCTCATCTACACGTCTTTTAAATACCTCAAGGGATGGGAATCCAACCACTTCCCCGGGCAGTCTGTTCCAATGCCTGACAATCCTTCCAGTTAAGAAATTTTTCTTAATATCCAATCTAAACCTCCCCTGGCACAACCTGAGACCATTTCCTCTCATCCTATCGCTTGTTACTTGTGAGAAGAGACCGACTCCCATCCCACTACAACCTCCCTTCAGGGAGTTATAGAGAGCAGTAAGGTCTCCCCACAGCCTCTGTTTCTCCAGGCTAAACAATTCCAGTTCCTTCAGCTGCTCCTCATAAGACTTGATCTCTAGACTTTTCGCCAGCTTGGTTGCCCTTCTTTGGGCACACTCCAGCACCTCAAATATTCTTCCTGTAGGGAAGGGTCCAAAACAGAACCCAGTATTCAACACGTGACCTCACCAGTGCCAAGTACAGGGGGACAATCACTTCCCTAGTGCTGCTGGCTACACTATTTCTGACACAGGCCTGGATGCCATTGGACTTTCTGGCCACCTGGGCACACTGCTGGCTCATATTCAGTTGGCTGTTGACCAATACCCCCAGGTCCTTTCCTGCCAGGCAGTTTTTCAGCCACTCTTCCCCAAGCCTGCAGTGTTGCCTGGGGTTACTGCGACCCAAATGCAGATTGGCCTTGTTGAACCTCATCCCACTGGCCTCAGCCCACCAATGTAGCCTGTCCAGATCCCTCTGAAGAGCCTTCCTAACCTCAAGCAGATCAACACTCCTGTCCAACTTGGTGTCATCTGCAAGCTTACTGAAGGGATTTTACATGTGGATCCGGGACTTATAGTTCAAACAGAATCATCCCCCAGCCCCAAGAAGCTCAGCATTTCCAAAGCATCTAAAAAGAAATACAATTTTCTTCTTAAAAGTGTATAACTTGATATAAGCACGTATCTATTCCTAAGCATACAACTATTCCATCCGGAATCTATTCACCGGATATCGTAAACTGTTAAAATATTCGGACATGATTCTACTTGTAAATGAACAAACACATAAAAAGATGCAACACTTACCAGCTCTTCACAGTGAGTATGTTTTAAACGTTTAGCTATATCAAGTGGCGTCTCTCCTGATTCATTAGCTACATCATAGCAAGGAAAGAAAGTTACCATGACAGGTGTCACTATCAACATGTCCATTACTAAAGATAAAGACAAATCTGCAGCTATATAGTGAAGTACTACACCAACACTCTAAAATTCATCTTTCCCTCATACGCAGGTCCAACTGGTATCAACCCTCCGAACATGACAAGCAGGAGCAATTCGACATGCCTTATATACAGAACCATAGCCATGAAATGGCAGCGTATAACTAGGCAACAAGGTATCAGTTAGAATCTCGGTACAGACTTATCTAAATTTGTTTAAAATATAAGTGTAACATATAAGTCAATTTTAAATTTGAAATAAACAGTGAATATTGCCTTTTTTTTTATATATAATGAAGATTATATTCACAGAATTATGATAAACAATTGAGGAGAAAATGCACCTATTCCATCTTCAATGTTTCTTATCTGAAGCAGTGACAAGTATCACAGAATCCTATCACAGAATGCCCTGAGTTGGAAGGGACCTCCAAAGGTCATCGAGTCCAACTCCCTGCAGTGAGCAGGGACATCCTCAACTAGATCAGGTTGCTCAGAGCCTCATCAAGCCTCACGTTGAATGTTTCCTGGGATGGGGCATCTACCACCTCCCTGGGCAATCTGTTCCAGTGTTTCACTACTCAAATTGTAAAGAACTTCTTCAATATGACACTGAAGCACGCATTACCCTTTTACCTATTTCAATTGAAGCCTTTCCTCTCAGCAGCAGTTTGAGGCACTCGACGTTATCCGTCAGACAGCAGTAATGCAGGGCTGTGCTACCTTTACATGTTTGCTTGTCTAGATTGCCACTGTTGGAGTACAAGAAAGAAGAAAAAAGGTGGTTAAGCTTAGTTTCCTATCCTACACTAATAAAACTTCTCATTACAAGATTTTCAAAGAATAACTGTACATCTGCAAATACTAGAATTAGGTTTACTTGATAAAAAAGCAGTATCAGTATTTTTGTAGTTTTCCATACGCTTACCTGTTCTGCACTAAAAAGTCAACTATATGAAGGGACGTTCGATCAACTGACCTAACAGCAAGGTGAAGTGCTGTTTCATCTTGTTCCTAAGAACAAAGCAAAAGGATACATTTATTTCTCCTGATGTACAGAGAAGCAGAAGTTTTATTAAGACATATATGAAATCAAGTAAAACATTTCATTTCAAAGCATTCAGACATGCTACCACTAAAACATCTCTTGTGAGGACTTTTCTTGCTTCCCTTTCATCCCTTTAAAGTAAACAAAAAAGAAAATGGGTTGAAAATTAGTAATTATTGAATCATTTAATGTTCAATGTTTTAACACATTTAAAATATGACAGTATTTGTAAACAACTGTAGATTAAAATATTTAGTATTTTCTTCTGTTATTAGTAAATTACATCATTAAAAGGACAAGTCTTCTTTTATGGTGTTTCAAATTATTTTCAAATTAAAAGAGTCTTTTTTTTAATTAATGAAAGCACACCGCACTTACAACAATTTGTCTACTAAAATT
This sequence comes from Baryphthengus martii, assembly GCA_013396935.1. Classification (NCBI taxonomy): domain Eukaryota; kingdom Metazoa; phylum Chordata; class Aves; order Coraciiformes; family Momotidae; genus Baryphthengus; species Baryphthengus martii. The sequence goes on along the minus strand of VWZK01007667.1, from coordinate 153,346 downwards.
TACAACACTTACATGGCCATTGGCCAGTGGAATTTTTTCTGTGAGATCCACACCATCAGCATATACTTGGACTAATCCAAGAATGTCTCTTGATTTGACTGCTTCACAAAGAGCATGCAATTTAGCTGCATTGTCAGCGTGCTTCTTTCGTGCATATTTTCTCTCAATATACTTGGCAGTAATATAATCTTTTCTTGCATTCCTGAAATTGAGTACAATTATTTAGCAGAAGATACAGATTAGAATTTCCATAAATACATGCAAGTCATTTGAAATAAAATCTAGGAAAGACTATTTCTCATTCATTATGATAATTTTTCTTTTTAAATATGCATGTAAGACATGCAGTCTCGTATTTCCAGTACGAAATGTAGCTACAGAAGATTAATCAATATTCAGTACAAAGACAGACCATGAATTTTCCCCTCTGAACCCCGGTGTGAAGTTGAGATCAAGATTACCTCGCTCTACGTACAGAAGATACCTCAAGCTTCATAATGCTGGTTTGCTAAGAGCAGCCTTGCAGCTTTATGTTTACCTGATTTGTACTCCTGCACGTGCTAGAAAGGGGAAGGTATGGAAGAGGACAATCTGGCTTACACTTTCGCACAGACTAACCAGGGCTTGGATCGGTATTCACAGCAGTGAGTATGTTCAGTAAAGCAACTCTGCATCACAAGCGTACAGGGAGGATGTAGTGGAGTTTTTAGTTTTGCCTCTAAATTTTGGTGAAAAATTAGTACAGTTGGATCAGCACAGGAGTTACCACTAATGCTGCTGATACCCAACTAATAAATGACTACTCCTCTTCCCACCACAGCAGGACAGGAGCTTGCATGCCTCCCAAAGGCATAACTCCTTGCTGGCTCTTGGGATGTACACGACATTGCACAGAAGATGTTTTAAAAAGCCGTATCTTATCAGCTAGATATTAGAGAATATCTAGATACTACAGAAGTTATATTTTTAAAACATAAATTTGTAGAAGTATTCCTATGGTATTAATTTAGCATTCAGTAAAATTATTAATAATGTTAACTATTAATATTCTGTATTATTACTGATATTGGTAATAAAAAAAAATAAAACTGTATGGTTTGATAGTGGTTCTGTCAGAATGGTGACAGTCCAGATAACGCAAAAACAACTTCATTCAAGGCCAGTTCTCCCGGGTTTGTTCCTGGCTCGTTTACTACCTCTTTTAGGATGGAGTAGTATCCAGCCAAGTAGGCAGCTGTCCTTGCTGTGTCTCTGCCATCACTGTTCAGTGTTTCGAGAAAGTCGATTAAATGTTCTGTCTTTGCTCCAGAATTACGGACTTAGGTTCCAAGTGTAGTTTCTAAACACTAGGTGTGCAGTATCTTTCAGGTAAAATGTACACTTTATTCCAGTTTCTATTTTGTGTTTAAATAGCACAAAATTAATAGCTTTGTCTGTCCCACAAATCATAATTCAGAGAGTTTGTAAAATAATCCTTACTATTAGGGAAGATACAATCAGATAAAGTTCAATAAAACAGACATGCAAAGCATCAGAATAGAGGTTTACTCCTTGGCTGTAAGGCTATATAGAAGACATTATACACCTTCCACGGCCTGCTGGTGCAAACCATAATGGCACAACCCATTAGCAATAATAAATTAAATGCCTGCCTTTTTCAGAAGTAGTGTCTCTTTACTTACATATCGCTACTTGGATTAGGTTTGACCATCTCATCAACTGGCAGACAGAATTCCATTATCTCATTAAACCCAGCATTCCCAATATTCTTTGCAAGCTGTTAAAAAAAAAAAACCAACCAAAACAAACACACACAGAGATCTCACTCAATAAACATATTTAATTATTGACCGCACACATACTAGTGGGAGGAAAAAGGAAAATGGGAGTTGGGGCTTTTTCCTTCTGCTTCCTAGTCCTGCTACTATGCCAGTGATCATGAACAGAAAAGGTACTTTTTTAGATGTTAGTTTTCAGCTGGGATTTAATACATGAACAAGTCACTGCAGAATAATCCATCAAGACACCAGTTCATATAATAAATGCAAATGCTTTGTGCTGGGTAAGAACTGCCACAGAGCAGCTGATATGTGGTAACTCCCTTGTGTTGCAAAGCTGAATACATTTTCTTCCTTTGAGGATTAAAGCTATCTTCTAAAACAATGCTAAATTATTAATGAAATAAGTATTTGTGAAGTCCTTCAATTTTTAATCTGAGAAGTACATTTATATGTCAAACAGCCGTGCTCTTCTAAAAAGTAGCCAAGGGTAAAAAGACTTGGAAATACAAAAACCACAAAGCTTTACTAATTTGAATTCTAAGATCAGGCAAAGTTTATAGTAATACACTATGTTCCAGGAGGTTCCCTTGAACTTAGAATCATAAAATCATAGAATTGTCAGGGTTGGAAGGGACCTTAAAGATCATCAAGTTCCACCCCCCCTGCCACAGGCAGGGACACCCCTCACTAGATCAGGCTGCTCAGAGTCCCATCCAACCTGGCCTTAAAAATTTCCAGGGATGGGGCTTCCACCACCTCTCTGGGCAACCTGTTCCAGTGTCCCACCACCTTCATGGTGAAGAACTTGTTCCTAACGTCCAATCTAAATCTACCCTCCTCTAGTTTGGATACATTCCCCCTAGCTCTATCATTACCTGACATCCTAAAAAGTCCCTCCCCAGCTTTCTTGTAGGCCCCCTTCAGATACTGGAAGGCCACAAGAAGGCCTTGAAGAATTAAGTTTTCTTAAATTATGTTTGTCCAGAGGCAACCTTCAGGACTGTAATAACATTGCATTGAAGTGACAAAAATATATTTGGAAGTATTTTATAGAACTAATATTAACAAAATAAATTTGATTACCAAAAGTTCAGATGTTCCCAGCACATCTAATGTAAGCGATTGCATTCTGGAATAATGAACACCAAGTTCTCTATGGATTCCTGAGCATTCAATGCAAGTCAGAATTCCTAAATTTGTTGAAAGCCAGGTAGGATCTGAAACAGAAAGCACCCATAGAATTAAAATTTATACAGGTAATTGTTTTATTCTACAAAATGTAGCATACAGAAATGAAATTCTGTAAAATAAGATTCCTGCACATGAATCATCAGGTATTTAAATTTATGTCTTTACATTTACTCTGCCAGGAAATACTAACCAGCCTTTTTTTTTTTAATGGTGAAAGAAATGAAGCTACATTATTGGGTTTTCATTTGGTTTGGGGTTGTTTGGTGTGTGTCAAGGACACTGCTCTCCAAGGAAGCTGCTCAAACAGTTTGGTTCGTCATTCTCCACACAGCTTTCAGGAACTGCATTTTTCCACCATCAATATCATGGTGTCATGTTCTCAAAGCAGTAATATAGGTGCAGTTCAAACTGAAATAACAATTTCTACAGGGTTGGGATTTTCATATTTCAAGTACAGACTTTCATCTAAGTGAAGCAGCAGCGGTTCTAAAGTACACATATAGCACCACGCGACAATGGATTCTCACTCAACTATTTCAAAGATACTAAGGCTCAAGATTCTCCTTCCATTACTCTTGCTTGTCTTTTCTCCTGGTACTTTGCATTCTGGCTATAACATTCCCCCATTTCCAGATAAATTATTAATTTCTGAAGATTTAGACATCTTAGAAATTCATTTATTTGATAATAAATGAATAGCTATTTAAAATCTCTTTTAAAGACAGTAGAATTGGCTCTGCCCATAGTTTTATACAGTGTCCGTTGCTGGAAGTTACTATCGATTTATAAAGAGCATACAGCTTCAGATCTGATGTTTTCACCTACAGTTTCAGATGAAAAAAACCTAAGTCCTGCAGTGCTTCTGTAACATAAAAAAACCACAGGAAACAGCAGGATTTAAAAAAAACAGTTTGAAAAGGATTTAAGTAGAAATTCAATCAATCAACAAAACCAACACTGCAAACCACAGTGAGCAGGTGCATTCTTTTCCAAAAAAGGACAGTCTCAGACATATTCTCTCGCTCACTCTCAAAGTCAAATACAAAAATTTAAAAAACCAAAAGTAGACAAGAAAAAAAAACAAAGAGGCGCGCATTAGGAAAATGCCTCAAGCATCTTACTGCTGTCCAGTTTTATCTAAATCTTATTTAAAAATACGAGCTAATAAAATAAGTTCAATTGATTTATATAAGTTACAGTTAAATAAGCTTCTTAATTACTTTTCTCCCCACTGACAATTTGCATATAGCAAACCAACCCTACTAAAGCAGTGCAATTAAATTATTAGCATATTCTACCATGCGTATCATCTTTGTGAGATAAGGAGTAAAAGCGAAAGCATAAAACATCATCTTAAATATTTTCATGAGATACAGAATTTTTACCAATTAGAAATATGCTTAATTGAGTCACCTTGTGCTCCACAGTCACAACACACATCATTTCCAGTCATCCTCTGGACTTCAGATATAATTTCTTTTGTCAGTTCCTGGACAATATTATTTTCTCCTGTGTTATCATCTCCTTTGAATGCATTATTTAAAGCTTCCTCTTTGCTGTTTTGTAGCACAGATGTCCATCTAAAATGGCAGTAATATTTTTCTATTAAATGTTTCGGCACTTCTGAAGTTCAAGGTAACGTCTCAGCAGAACACCAGTGTCAAAAATAAAATTAGAAGAGACTCACATTTGACATTCCTGTTCATCCTCTGCTTGAAAGTGGTACGTTCTGTCATCTGCACAATAAATAATTCACATACTGATTAAGACAACAAGTGACCGAAAACCTGCTTTTGCAGAAATCTCTCAGAAAAATCTAAAATTAATTGATGTATGACTCCTGAGGTCTCTAGTGTCATCACTGGAGTGTTGATAGGCCATAAGGCTTTTCGGCAAGTTTCATTCTTACTACCTACAGCTCTTCTGTATTTACACCGATGTTTACGCAAGGTAGCTTGTTGCTCTTTAAACAGAAACTCTTTGCTTGAGTGCTGTGCTTCTATTGCATAAACAGCAGGAGAGGACAGAAATTTTTCCATGTCCTAGACATAATCTCAGTAATCAAAAGTTCTGCTGGGGGTGGTGTGTGTGAGTAAAATACAGAGTCCACATTTGAGTTTATCTTTCTCTATAAGAAAGATTTAAAGTTTCCAAATGAGCTCTTAAAACCACAGCAATCAAAAATGGCAAAACGCATTTGCCAGGCACAAAGTCCAAACCACCATCAGAATAAGCCCCAAGCTCTTTCAATTAACTCAAGCTCAAAAATTTCAGTTTACTACTACATTTATAATTCTAGGCATTGTTATCATGGTGTACTATTACAGAAAAAAAGCATACTACGTTTGAAGTCTATGAAACAATAAGATATGGTACCGTTTATTGATTGAGCTGGAGTCAGAACAGTTGATGAGAGGAATAGAGTTAAAACTACTGTCAAAAAGACAGGCTGAAAATTTCATGTTCGAAAAATATTTAGGCAGAAATGTATTAAAAGACAGTTTCAAACATGAGAAATATTAAGAGCATGAGGGTACATGAAAGGACAGAAAGGAAATTGCTGGATGAAGAATAAGAGATTTATCTTGCCATGATACAGCAATCTGCAGCTTTCGAAAACCAAGGAATGTTTTTTAAAATCTATAGTAAAACAAAGTGAGAAAGTCATCTGGGGAAGGCTAAGAGGCCAGTTACGACTTGTCGTACATACGATGGGAGAAATGGCCAATGCTGTGTGATAAACTGACATTGGGCAAAATATGACATGATCATCAACAAAGAAAGAAAATGCAAAAGTAAACAAAGACCACTTGCTTGTGCAGAAATGGAAAAGCTGTATATTGCACACACGAGTGCTAGCCTATTAACATAAGCAGCATATCTTACATTTACAAATACAAAATAAGTTTACGCTCTGATAAAAGAATAAATGAGGAATAGATTTATATTCTTCTCTTCAAACAATTTAAGATATATATTTCAGTAATGCAGGATTGACTCCATAAATACAATATTAAGATATCTCAATGAGAAAACAAAGGAAACGCTCTACTACAGAATTTCATATCATTCCATTCAGTTTCCAGACTTATTCAGTTTTGGTGGTTTTAACACACAGACTCTTTATCTCATCTTTATATCTATTACGAGATGGGAAAACTAAAATAGGTTTCAGTATCATTTTACAGTTACAAAGCAACCACTATGCTTAAATTTTAAGTTCTGTCATGGTTTAAAAGCTTCTTTTGCTCTTGTACAAAAATTATAACTTTTCAAGGTGATCATCTACGACACTTTCAATATAAAGAGTGATGTCACAGCAAACATAATTGCCTTATTCTAAGGTAGCATAAAATGATATAGAAAGAAGTAGAGACAGCTTTAAAAGTAAGTGGTTTTCCAAAGACACAGGTACAGTTAGTTGCATTATGCTAAATTATATGAAACGGCAAATTGTCATAGGAAGGGCATTTTATCACAAGGGAAGCATTCTACAGTGGCAAAAATGCTGAAGTAGGTTATTGAGACATCTACAGAACTAATCCAAAACTCTCCGATATGAGCTGCAAGTAAAAAAGACCTAAACAACAAACCTACGTGATATGAGGTCAAAACATTTTTTCTCCTCTGGGTTTGTTTTCACTTGGCAGGTTAAGAGATTGAGCTTTGCTGGAGGTCGGTTAGCCTATTTGAAGAGAACACACACACATTTTAGTACATTGATACTGACTGAGCCCTGCAGTCTGAAAACACAGGATAACGTCCCACTGGCCAAAAAGACGACAAATGGCTGTTAATTTCCCAGGTACCTAGGTTTAGATTTATGTTTTCTTCTCCATCATGGTTTGTAAACTACATTTTCTTATATTTGGCTATTTTGTTCACTGGTAACTGGATAGACACTAGAACTTTGAAAGGAGAGAGGGGTAAAAACACTATAGTTAGCACTATTTTGATTACCTTACCATTAACATCGATCTGAAATAATCAGGTATGACAAAGAGACAGATTCATTTTTTGGTAAGTTTCTTTCTCTAACATTTAGGCATTTATTTTTTAAAAAAAAATTAGTTGTCTAGGTTTTCAATAATCAAATAATTGGACTTTGCTAATGACTTTATAGAAAGCCTAAAAATCAGTTTAGAACAAACGCTCAGTTTTTAAACCAGTGAAGGGACTCACTGAAGTAAAATAATAAGTTCGCACACAGAAATGTTGCAACAAACATATACAAAATTAAACTGAGATAATTCAACACTAAAATTGTAGTAAAATAAAATACCTTTAATAATGATACCCATTTTCTAATCAAGTTCCCCTCAGCTATATCAGTTCCTTATTCAATAAAAAGTGGTAATGTTTCACTAAAAGCAACATGCAGAAGCAAACTTCATTTTGACAAAGTCTTATAAAGGCTCCGAAGACTTTTTCTGCAGCATTGCTGCACTGGTCTCTTCTTTCCCTTAACCACCCTGTCCTACAGACGGGGAGTAGGACCTAGAAAGACATCATGTTCGCAATGTTGCTTTTAGGAATGGCTTGCACTTGCTACAATGAACAACTAGTTTCACTCTTCTTTTGCAATAATGAAATCAGAAGGCAGATTTAACTAGAGAGACTCTATTCCAGACAATAACAGCTGAAAAATAATAATTTAAATAATTAGAAAAGTATTATCATAAAGATAGCAATATACATAAACACATTACCACATTTATTGTGGCTTTCTAACTATTTTAATCTATCAAGTTGCTAAAATAAGGTTCAATGATCTAAACAATAATGACTATCAAATGAAGCTAAACTGCTACATAATGCAATTAGCTTGCAGTGAATCCTAAGAAATGCAGATCTTTTCAATCTCTTCTATATTTATTGAAGATAACAGTTCACTCAAATAAAAAAGGGAGAACAAGTCTGAAGAGTACAGATTTCCTTGAAACAACTTGATAAAATGATGTAGCTGGCCAAAAAACATCATCATCATCATATTTGAAGACCAGTAAAAAAAACAAACAAAAAAAACCAAACCAAAAACCAAAAAAACCCATGGAGAAACATAAGAAGGGAAACAATTACGTAATTTTTTTTCCTGTTTTTAAAAAAAAATATAAAAAATGCATGGTGTCCTTGAAAAACAGCAAGCTCATGTTTTGCCTAACATAAGCAGCAGACATAACAAAGCCAAGCAACGCTCCAAAACAACAAAACCTGCAGGTCACTTGCTGGGCAATGTAACACAGACTGTACCCAAGAGAAGTTTTGGAGGCAGCAAGATGATCGTTAATTGACAACTACATTGTATTCTCTGCCTAGTAAACAGCTTTTTAACTTCCAGACATTCCTTTTAGTACTAGAAGTGTATACACTTTTCATTAATTTAGCCTCTCAAGAACAAAACTTCTTTGTAACTAGAGGCACGTAAGAAAACATCTTAAAAATGCCAGTTTAGGCCCATTTTTTCAGTTATATCTAAATATACTTCATATCCATAGCACTGAAGTTTCAAGTATTCACATTTGTAATGTAACCATTTCTCCAGGAAGTGTCCAGAAGCTGCCTATAATGAAAACACAAAATAAATTTTAAAAAAAAAAAAAGCAAACAAAAATTTTAAAAAAATAAGTATTTAGGGCCTTATCTATGTTTATAAATACTTGAAGGATGTGGCCAGGGTCTTTTCACTGGTGCCCAGTGAAAGGAGAAGGTGCGATGGGCACAAACTGCAACACAGGAAATTCCAGCTTAACATGAGAAAAAACTTCTTCACTGTGAGGGTGATGAAGCCTGGCACAGCCTGCCCAGAGAGGTTGTGGAGTCTCCTTCTCTGGGGACTTTCAAAACCCACCTGGATATGTTCCTGTGTGGCCTGCCCTGGGTGATCCTGCTCTGGCAGGTGAGTTGGACTCAATGATCTCCAGAGGTCCCTTCCAACCCCTACCATTCTGTGACTCCATTTGATAAACAAGCCACCGAGCAACTCATAGATACCTTTCTTACAGACTCTACTAGAACGTAAAAATGCAATTCATGTTAAGAAAGAATCCACTTGTTCCAGGACTTTGGATCTGAAGTGCGTTCAGGACCTAACTCGTTTTCTGTAACTTAGGAAGTATGAAGCTTCAAATGGATTGACTGAAATGCTTCAGAGAGATCTGAAGGACCAGTATACACAGAACTTGTGTCTTTGGATAGGAGACTGCAGCATAAGAACTCCGTATCAGGATCTGAGAACCCAAAGAAAGGGCTGCAACAACCTAAATCACATCCTGGGCCGATGTGCTGATCTTGGACTTCAAATACATTCCAGGGCTGTTAACTGAGGGCCTTCTAACTTGAAATCAGGATTACCAAGGGTATTAAAAAATTCTGACACCTCTGCACGTGGCTGATTCCACTTCATTCAAGCTTTTGTGCTGTAGCTGAATAAACAGCCTTTTCCCACCCAAGTCCCCGACACGTGCCCATTAGCGGGTGGCTAACACATTTCCATTACATGGCGAATGCTGCTTGGGGAGAAGTTAGAGCCACAAGACAAAGGGAGGTAAGGCTGTATATATTCCTTAGCCACACTGGGCTACAGGTAGGCCCGGACATTTGGCAGGATTAGGAGACATTAGAAGTAGAAAACAGTGACAAAAGTAACTACTATTACACTGTTTGTTTGAAACCTCTGAACTTCATTTTCCTGCTCAAGTCTCTGATTAAACAATTCAACTTCAGACTACTGCTGAATTTTTGGACACCCACGTTAATGTTAACGCACCAACACCCTGAAGAGGTGTGCTGCCTGCCACCTTTCATGCCATACACAAAGACTTCAGCAACAACTCCCATTCAATCCCACCAGAACAGTAACATGCTATATCCAGCAAAAATGACTGACAATCTGCTCAGCAACAAACAGTAAGTGCAGTAATCAAAATGTTTGGCCCCTAAGATAACACCAAGCAGTGACACCACACAGAGCCGGTTTTTACAAAAGGCATGAGCAAATGAGTACACTTACTTAACAGACAAGTTGGCTGATCTCATCACGCACTTTTTCTGGATATCACATTGATTTACTGAAGAATCAAAAGATTAAATCCTATTCTTTTACCTTCAGATTATTCTGTTAATTGTAACGGTAGATTAAAGTTTCCAGCAGTAAAGAAAGAACAACGATTCCTTGATAATGAGTCTTTCTTATATTTCTTTTTAGCAGACAACCAGAAAATTCCATTTAAGCTCTTCAAACACAAATCAACTTTGAGGAATCTCAGGTTCCTCAAATATAAGCTTTTCCCTTGTGACTTCTTGATCTGGAAACCACTTAGGAATTCCTGTTTACACGGTTCAATCTGCTTCCATCATGGTTTATCCATCCACTCGTGTAAAATTGCAGTCAGGTAGATGTCAGAAAATTTCCAACTGCTAATAATTACACAAAGGAGCAGTGTCTGTTTTTCCATCAACCATTACACTGCACGTTACTCTATGAATGCTAATTTCTTTGAAGATTTTAGTTGTCTAAAAGTACAACTTCTGCACATATGCCAATGCAGACGTGTATTGAGCGTTACAGCTGGGTGACTGACAAAGAACTAACCACATTCTGCCCATCCAAATCATGACAGCGCTTGGCAGGAAAGTTTAAGTCAGAATACAGCATCTGCAGCTGCCTGAAGATAGCTGTTCTGGAAACAGTCCCTCATAAAGAGGGGCTACATGACAAAGAACGGGAATTCACGAAGGATACTTAGCCTTTAAAAGGAAAGCATTTCCAAACTTGTATTTGATAAAGCAAACAAAACACATATCTGAATTTCTGAGAGATGGTTCATTTTGATGAACAGCCGAGAATCAACGACACATGATATTCTAGAGACCCTAAGAAAGCTTCGAAAACAATGTTGTTGCTTCAGAAGTTTCATGAGACATTCAGAGCAGCCTGGAAAATTCTTAAACAGAATTTACTTCTACCCATTTCAATGTCTATGAAAGAAGCATTAATTGTTTACACAAAATTGTCATCAATACATAAGGAGAAAGAGACCAAAGAAGTAAAAGTATTTTTTTAGGAGCGTATTTTAAAATATGAAGGTATTCTGAAATTTTATACAATAAAAAGTTCAAGAACAAACCTGTGAAACCCACATATCTGAACTCCCATGTAAGTATTTACCTTAACAAGTGATTTCCAGCTACAGCTCCACTGATTTCAGTGGGAACTTACTGCTTCTAAAAATGTTACACCATCTGGTAGACAACTTATAAAAAGAGAGTAACAGTATCTTGACAAACTCAGTAATTGTACTTGCATGTGAAAGTTTTAAAATTCTGCTCCACAAGCGGATTTTACAGCCTCTGCCAGCTCTGAGCTGCCCTAGCTACACTCCTACTGGTACCAGCACATCACGCCCAATGTCAAGTGCATTTCCAGCACGCGAGGACACCGGTGCTGGAAACTAATAGACTTTTCTGTGACAAAGATGCACTCACACACATTCAAATGAGAACAGGGATAAACTGGCGGACAATTCCAAAGCCATAGCAACAACTCAACTTCACAGGCCTGGTTTTGCACTCCTCCTTAACTCCTGGTTGTCAATTCAGAAGGCAACAGCTTGTGGTTAGATGCTCAAATGAGAGATTGATAAATTTTTGCCGCCAGGGTCAACTTGTAGTCATAGCAACAGGCATAACAGGATGAAGAACAGAACAGTTCATAACAGGATCAAGAAACAGGACTGTTTATTAGACCAAGAATGGGAAATAATGTCACTGAGTTGACTTTTGCCTTAAGAAACTTTCTCTAAAGTTTTGAGAAAGCAATAACAGTAGAGTTATGGGAAAGCAAAAACAGCTGAGTTCAAAGCTAAGTGTAAAAGCTACAAAACAGAAAATTATAAAGTTTTAAAACTTTAGGTATAAATATTACAAGTTAGTTAACATTTTTCAAATATTGGTAGCAAAGAAAGAGAGATTTCTAACTCTCCGTCTCTTGCCATTCTGGTAGGAGCTGCCTTCAGTTGATTTTCCCCAACAGCTCTATCCCCAGGAAAGTTGCCTTCATAGAAGATTACCCATATAGTAGCATATCTGGAGGAGTGGAGAGATTCGCCACTGTCTCTCAGTTTGTCTTGTAAATACAAAAAATTGCTTAACCCGTGTCTAAGAGATGGCTTAACACTCAACCATATTGTTCAAAAAAAAAAAAAAAGAAAAAATAAGTCAGAATTTGTATTTTTAGACACTCTGGTAAAATACGAACAGTCTACATGAAAAAGGAACCACTAAAAAGGCCATTTATTTTTCCCATTAATAGTCATGAGCATTAAAACAGCTGTATTTTTAGACACTGTGTATGTCTGGGTATATTTCTGAAAGACTGCCTTAAAAAACGTATCCATCATTCAAAACGCTGCATCCGGAATCTAACTAACTCCAAATTATAAATATAGACCAGCATAGCTTGCCTTTTGGTATTAGCAACCAAGTACATAAAATACTGTAAACAAATACTTACTGTACCATGGGAAATTGTAAGAAAACCATTTTTAACTGAGCACTTCCTTTTCTGCCACACTTTTCTGATTCTGGTTCAAAGGGGGGAAAAACAAAAGTGACTCAGTTTTAATATATTTAGTATTACATTGCTTCAGAATTTAAGACCTTTATTTTTTTTCTTCAGTAGAATCCTGCAACACTTACCCATCACTTTTCTTGTACAGACTACCATTTCTTTCAGTGCCATGCTCCTTGTTTCCCTGAGGCTGATGTAAACTGTACGCTGTACTCTGACGAATCTGAGAATCCTGAAATACACAGAACAGCAATTTGTAATGCATTCCACACTTTCCACCAAAATATCCTCCCTATTAATCAGTTTCAGAGCCTTTCCTTCCTGCTCTAATCCTATAGACCAAAAGAAGCACAGTTTTCCTCCTCAATGAGAGACAGTAAGATCTATTTCTCTTTTTCAGATGGCATAAAAAAATATTTGAGAAGTAGCCATTATAAGCATCTGCCAAACCCTCTTACTGGCTTTTATTTGGCTTTACTATTGGTCTTACTACATGTGGGGATTTTTTTTAAACCTAAAAAATAATTGAGTAGCAGGCTTTCCAACTCATGTAAACACTGCAGTGTACAAACAATAAAGATTATTATTATGTGCAATTCCTAGTGCACCCTTCCATTGTAAAAAAATTACATACATACATTTGAAGATGTGGTTTTCCTTGTGAAAACTGAGTCAAGTTATTGCCTGAAAAGCAGACGAGACCTCCTGGAAATATAGTTCAGGAGGCATACAGGAAAATTGAAAAGTTATTTCCATAAGAAGAGTAGTTTAAACCAAAACATCTTGAACAAAACAGAACTCTGGGACAGGAAGTGACAAGGATTAACTAAATCCTTCTCACTGCTCTCAGAACTACCCAGATGCAGGAGCCACTGCTGTAAGAGTCCAAATTCTTAATAAGAACCTGATAACGAGGAATGTGACGTGTCACACTATATTAGTAGCAGTAACATGATGGCATGGACTTTTCAACATATACGGTATCAATGACTAGTATTTATTTATTGTTTTCTTTTCTACTATCTTTGCTATATGGACATAATACACCTCTGATATATGGCAGATAATATGAGTATAGCGAAGAAAAAAAAAACAGAAAGAAAGCAGCTCACTTAAATGACTACCTGATCTATTCTAAACAAAAACTTAAGAGCTATTTAAAAATAAACTTAGTAATTAGATAAAAAAAATTTCTTTTGCTAAAAAGATGAGATAGTGTGGCTCAGATATACTAAGAGCATGATCATAAGATACATCATTCTGGATTTTCAGAGGATACAAATGATAAAATATACAGTGATCTGAAAAGTATGTATTAAGAAGAGTTTCTCTCTAACTACAATCAGCTTTACACACTTTATTAGTTTCTAGATAAAAACTTCTCTAGACGTAAGCAGGGGAAAAAGACCAACACACTTGGACTGTGCTCTTCCCCACAGGATGCCTGCCCAGATGGAACGCTGCTCCTTTACAAGCTCTAGCAGTACATTCTGCCACCAAAGCTACTAATGCAGGCAAAGCTTGTCAGGATCTTCCTCAGCAGTAGCAGCAATATGACAGGTCCGAAATATCATGGTAGATACAGGGCTACCACCTACACTCCTGTGCAGTGCACTTAGGAACCATGAGCTGAGCTTAAGACAGGCTGCAACTCCCCTTGGTCCCTCTTTTCAGCAGAAGCAACCCATGACGCTTCCCTGTCTCTCAGCAAGTGATCTAGGAAGCTGCATCAGGTAGCTACAACATTCATCTGGGGATTTTAAAGGCACTACAAAACCACCACTTAAATGTCTGTGCTTGACAAAGCATCCTTTCAGCTTTAAACCAGTCTGTTTATCATTCCTCTCCAGCCTGTTTACACAGAATTGCTTGGTTTTGCACTCTGGCTGCCCAACATAAAACCAGAACATTTAAAGAGAACTCTCATCACTGATGAAGAACTGCCGCACACATATATTTACTGACTTCTGACGAAAATCTGATCTGACACTGCCTCTTGTGTACTACCAATGCCTTGATCTCTGCCTGCCATTAGTCAGTGAAGGAACTCCATTCCCAAGAAGATTAGAGGCCCTACAGGAAATTAATGTCAGTTTTCCACATCCTCAATTACGTGAAGATTTCAGATGACCTCCAACACCTACTTGCCCATAGCACCATTCCCATTACTCAGGACTGTGCTGCTACTTTTTGTGCATGATTTTCCGCTGCAGTCCAGCTGCCTCCCTTCAGCTGGTGTTTACGCTCAGCTGCTGTGTTGGGTCAAACTGGCAAGCCAGTCATACAAGCTTCCTGACTGATTTCAACCAGAGAGGAAGCTGCTGTAGCTGATGTGTATTTCCACACATTCATGACTATGAACAGTACCTATAAAATTTAATACTATTTCAAGAAAAGATCTTAAGAACAAGGCAAGGAGATTTACAGTTTTAAATTCTTGGTTAAGGCCATGTCCAAATCACTAGTGTCCAACCTGATTGCCAGATGTTGGCTTTCCACAGCTCTCTGACAAGCAAGTTCATGGTTTTGATCTCTCTAACTCCTAACAACTGGGAGGCCATACCACAATTAATATCCTTCCGGGCAATTTCAACATGCCTTTTCCATACGCAGACTCCCTAAAGGATCTTTCCTTATTTCTGATTTGCATACTGCCCTTAGCAGGAGTACAAATCACAGCTAACAGGGTCAGACCCAGTGGCCTCACTGGAGAAGCAGGGATAGCACCATCACCTACGAGAGGAAACAGATCGCTGAAGGACATTCCTAGTGCGGCGTATCATTTTAAATATTGCTTGAATGTAACAAGAGCAGAACAGACTTAAGTACACAAGCCTAAGAAACTGAACTTTGTCCACTTTATCAGCTTTGAAATGCAGATAGGCATACACAAAAATTAATAAATAAATAAATAGGTGAGTCATTTCATTGCAGTGTATTCATAGTGAATTCACTGACCATAAAAAGAAGTTTAAAATGATTTTTTTTCCAAAGTCTTTGTAAGACTGATTTCTAAATCAAGCTGGATAGCATAGCTAAAAATGAAAGAAATGTGAAAACAGTATTCCGTAAAAGATTCTAAAAACCTATTTATCAGCCCCACTACTTGACACAACAGAACTTTCCACACAAGGTGCTTTAACCTATACACAGCAAATTTTGGCTGGCCATTCCACAGCTCCCAGGGAGCAGGATTTCAGACTGATCCATCACTTCAGTGCATAAAGCTGTCAAAGAGCTCTTACAGCTCTTCAAGAGACTGAGCTTCTCTTGCATTTGCAGAATCATTGCCAAGAGGATGTTTTAGAGATCCATCCCTTATCTGTTACAGCCCCACAGACACATCTACCAGAACACCCTGCAGGCAGCCTCTACTAGAGCACAGCTAACTGAATTTTTGTCAAAAACCCATAAAATTTATCCTACTTTGCAGTGGCCTAAATAGCTTATAGGTTCTATCAAACACACAGAAGAAGCAGAAGCAAATCCAAACACCACAGTAAGGCTACCTTCAGAGAGGACACAGGAAAGAGTAACAAAGGCAATAAAACTCTAAGGTTGACCCCAAAACTTGTAGGAGCTCTACAGTTTGAAAAATAAAAGTTTAAAAATAACAGAGGTATACACACAATGATCCTTCAGAAAGAAATTTCAGTACAAACCAGGTTTGAGAAACTTCTGTGCAGGAGGAAACTACGTACACAGGCACCACAGAAAAGGTTCACTATGATTATTTGTGGGGTGGTGTTTTGTTTTTTTTAAAATCACAACAGAAACAATATTTGTCAACATTCTATTATTTCATACACAAACTCCACTTTAATTAAAAATACATATATCTTCAATATCTTGCAAGAACATAAAATCAAGCAACTGGATTTAATTCCCAAAAGAGAGTACAGAGGAAATCACCAATTTGTCTTACAGAAATTTTCTTTCCCAAAAACAACCTGGTAACATTTTTTTTTTCTTTTTTTTTAGAGTACAACAAAGAGAAGAGAATAAAAAAAAAAAAAAAGAACCANAAGAAAAAAAAAAAAAAAAAAAGAACCAGTCTTTTTCATACCAACAGAAAAAAGCTCAGAGGAAAAATCCAGTTTCTTGAAATCTGAGTGGAAATCATGCCAACTATTTTCATTAAAACATAGTAACACTTACTCTCCTAGACTTCGGTCACAAAATGTAAATGCATTTCAGGAAAGAAAAAGAAATCGGTTATAGTAAAGGAAATTACAGTGCAACGAGAATAATATTAGTGGGTTGCGCAATAAATTATGCCAGGATTATTTGGCATCCCACTGATTAATTGATGTTTTCAAAAAACTTGAAAAATAATTACAGTATTTCTCATGCTCTGCAGGTAAGCATCTCTATGTCTACATTTGCAAATTAATTAATAACGAATATAGCATAAAGCGCTTTTTACACTTGTGTTTCTATATGCAACAAAACAAGTAATAAATTTGTCTACTATTACACTTTTTCAGCCTGTGAAACGTGTGTTCACAATATCTTCTATGCACATTTAACATCAGTATCATTGATAAACAGATAAACACAGAGCAGCGACATTACCAGCAACCATGAAACCAAACTGCTCCTATCATCTCTCTTGAACAAAGATCTGAATAAAACAGGAAGGCTGCAAACACACCCGAAACAGCAATGACTCCTTATTGAGAGAGGGCAATCAATGGTGAATCTAAAGATGTCACCATTTCCATAGAAGCCAAGAAAGTGCCTCCAAACTATATGGACTTCATGCACAACGGTCATTATCACAAACTTTACATATAACAAACAGCACCTGAAACTGAAGGGCATTTAAGACTCTTCAAACACCTATCAGTAAGTTACAGGATGGTTTGGGTTGGAAGGGACCATTAATGATCACAAAGTCCAGCACTCAGGTCACGGGCAGGGATATCTTTCACTAGATTAGATTGCTCGACAACTATCATCTGGCCACCAGTAAGAGCTAGGAAGCACCATAACTTTAATGGGAAGATGAAAACAAAACCGGAAAAGATCAAGGAAGTCTGAGCTCTACGGACTAAACTATTTCATTGTGATCCCTCTCAGAAAGAGAATCTGAAAGGGGTAGAGGGGGTTCATTCATCACTTAATCGTGGCCTAGCAGCCACCCAAAGGAAGCCTGCCGGCATTTATTTATATGAAGAGGAAGCACTAGCAATCTGAAACAAAAGTAGACTCAATATTTATTATTAGCTTATACAAAAGATGCTTGCTTCCAGCTCAGAGTCTGCCAAATAAAAATACTCCAAAGCTCTTTAAATGTAACAGTAATTATAATTAAAATTCAAAATTTGTTAGATTGTCAAACTGACTTGGCTCTCACACATTTGAAAACTGGCATCTTGCAGGAGAGCAGCAAAGTTAACAGTCATTTTGCAGATGATGACAAGAGGTAGTTTTGGATGTCTGAATTTTACATAATCTTTACACAGTTTGTAACATAATTGTGAGATAAGACTGTATTTAACGTGGTCCTGATACTGCTGAGGTTCTCCCATTCTCAGTTTGAGCAACATAGACAGCATTGTCTGTTAGTTCACAGTGCACCATCTTAAGTATTTTACAATTTTGGTAACAAAAAGAAATTATTTTGCAGTAAGTCTCATATTTTTAGTGGGAATTCATCTTTTAAAATACCTGCCTTTGTAAAATATTCAATATCAACATCAAAACAAAAATGAATAAACCAAAGACATTAGATGACTGACAAAAGTTAAAATAATTCTATTTCAAACATTAACATTACATTAGAAGTAACTGGGTATTCCAAATTTAAATCACCTTATATGCTCACCTCTTTCTGATCAACCTGGAGTGCTGATTTTAAAATATCTCTAAGCTGTGTTAACTGTCTTCTTTCCTCATCTTGTGCTTGTTTAATCTTGAATGAAGAAAAACACACATTAAAAATGACATCACTGTTTCTTTTCAACACAGTTCTTCCAAACTTGCTACTTAATTGGTTAATTTTTCTGAGACATACTTAGCAAGAATGAAAACACAAAGAGAAAAGATAATGTGATCAGTTCTTTTTTCCTTGAATTTTTTTTCCTTGAATCTCCAGAAAACTCGATAATGGCTAGGACGTTGCTGGGTTAAGATTTTGATATTGCTTCACACTGTTCTTGCTTCCTTGTGTTCCATCTGAAACCATATGTTATATTCCACTTGGTAAACAATTTTGAGCAAAGGCTGTTTTCCTAAAATTTTACACGGTGGAGTCCTGAACTGAAACTAAAGTTTCTGGATCTGATATTAAAATAAAATTTTATTCAAAAATTTACTCAAAACCTTAAAATGCTATTAAAACTGTCAGCCTACCTGAACCAAAATGATCACAGCTTTACTGTGTGCACAACACAAATGTGAAAGGTTGCTACTCACTGTATAAAGATCTGTCGAGAGCGTCTCAATTGAAGGCCTGAGACTTTCAACTGCTTTTAACCCATCCTGAAAGAAACTTTAAAAACAAAAAGCAAACTGTTATTAAACTTTACTTTGTATTTCGGCTTAAAAAGTTGCCAGAGGAAGATATGCATATTATTATGCTGTGCCATAAACTTCAAAACATTGTTTATTTTTTAATGCATCTTTGAGCAATCCACCTCTTTATTTCCATCATAGCTTATTCTATATGCAAAATCCCCAGTTAAATTCAGAACCGCCACATAAATTTTCCTCATTCTCACCTCAAATACCGGTTCTCATCCCACTTTTTGAAGGCAAGCAAGATTCATTTGTAGAACAGCAAAAGCTCTAGTAGATATAAAATAACCGTGACTTCTTGAAGGCAAATGATTTAATATCTGATGTAATCTTCCTACTAAAGGAAAACTCCTTTGTTTCCCAAGCAGTAATGATGGCCTACATGCAAACTCAATATACTCCATCTTACTGTATCATATGTGGTTTTGTAACAGCACAGTAATGTTATCTATGCCAAGTATTCCAGCTCTTGAAAAACAAAAGTTATATTTAAAAAACAAAGAGACCACAACTACACACACGATCAAAAACTGCTACACCATGTGCAACAGAAAATACTTATCACTCTAGAAGTAGACATGAAAGGGACAACACAACACAGCGTTTGTGTTGGTGAATTCTTATGAAAGGGACAGGGCAGATGAATAACATACTACAAGTAAAACTGAATTTAAAACCAGCAGAACTACATAGGGAAAAATCCTACATAGATGCAGACTGGTCTTTTAAGATGAAAACTTACTGATTTGAACAAGTTAACAGCAGCTCTTTCAAGTTTATAGCTATGACTTTATTGCTATATTATTGATCTCTAAGACTACCATAAAAAAATACATCATTTTAATGAGAGTTTTGTGGTTTATTACTGAGTCCTCCAATTAACTAGAAAAAGAATGATTCTTTCAACATAGTTTCAGCCCACCGCTTACGCAATTTATCTTCTTGAGCACAGAATTAATTTAGATCATTGCTAGATACACTCAAAAAAGCCCATCAAAACTAATGGAGTACTAACCAACAGACCAAATTAAAAACAGTTTATGAAATATGCCAAATTATTGTGTGGCACTCCTTTGGAGCAGACAATTATATTCTATGGGACTAGCTCAACCTCATTACAGGTTTTGGAAACAGTAACAAAAGCAACGACTAATATATGACAAAAGGAACTTGTCAAAAGACATCAGTGAAAACAGTTGAATCTCAGATTTGGAAAAAATCTAGAAAGTTGTTATGATGTCACAAGTTTAAAGCCAAACATTGTACCTACACAATAACTGGAGCAAAGAAAACCAAAACATACTTGCACTGAGCATGAAAATATTTGATCAAGTTCTGAAGCAAGTCCACTCCTTTTTTAATCTTGATTTCATTGACTTTCAGCAGGTACTGTTAAAACAGTAATTCACAAAGTAATTAATTATCGCTGCTACAGTATTGTTTTAATGTTTTATTTTCAGTTATATTTTGACAAACTTTAACAGTTGCAGATTTAGAAGACCTAAAAGAGAATGCATCAAACAGTGCCTTCAAGGGTTAATCACACAAAAGCAATTGTTGTCACTGGTTTTTGGTATCCTGTGGGGATATTTCACTACGATTAGTTTAAATTGTTAAAACATCCTTCATGGCTCTTAGCGGAAGTCTCTGTTAATGGAGATATAAAAAGATACGTGTAGAAAATTTAGGAACCCATTCTTAAACCTAGCAGCCCATCCAGGCTATTTCTCTAGTTTAATTCATTGCTAAATAAATGCCATTAAGGAAGAAAGCAGTTTACTCAAAAAAGTGAGAGATTATTTTAACCATTTTAAAATCTGCCTCTGATTGTCATTTTCTCTGTCAATTCCCTATATATGTTAACTACAGCAAGTTACAGTTTAATGAGAGATTTAAAAAAATCTACGGTCAAGCTAAAAAATGTGTAATTAGAGCCCTTTTCCATTAGGCACAATCAAAGTCCATACTAAGTGACAGCTCCTCCCCCAAATGTCATAGCACAAAAGGTGTCGGCCACATAAGCAAAAGAAAGATTGACCAAATATTTCCAGGAGTCCTTAACTCTCCATTAAATGATGACAATTTTAAACCCCTGCTTAGATAATGGCCTCTAAGCAAAGGAGGGAACGTCTTCTTAGCAGTGCTCTAATGCGTCTGCATTCCCCCTACATACAGTATACCTTAAATGTTTTAAATCCGCTAAAATAAAGCGGTATCTACGTGCCAGCTTTCAGTGTTGCAGTTTTTATGTTGGTTCAGGTGAGCAGATGATTAGCCTAAAGGTAGGCATGTGCACTGGATAGTATTTTGTTAGAAGAATCACCTCTAGCTCCTGTTAATTTAAAATGGAGCTCTAGGTATCCTCACAACTTATAATAAGTACAGACTAATGCTCTGTGACGCAACTTCAATACGTCACACTTCTGATCTACTATCAAAACAAAAATAAAGTCCCCTTTTATGACTATTCAGAGGTAACCAAGTATAAACTTCTTTTCCCCAAAAGTAGAAGAAATACATGATACACTTTCAGCTATTCCACATTGAAGGTAACTTGATTCAATTTCACAGACTTCACAATGCATTTTATTATCACTACAACTGTCTGAAGCAAACTTCTCTTTTACACTGGAAGCTTGATGCATCTGCTCCTAGTTGTTTCTTAAGAAGGATACAGATGGGCAATTAGCTGGCAACATCCATGTATTTATTGGGTACTCAAATCCCTTCATCAGTTTTGAACACTTCAGTCTGACTCCGTACAGGAACTTGAAGCTTTTGTGTGAAGTATTGGTGCATGCAGTTACTAAAAGTGCTATTCAGGACAACTGCTGTTAAGCTCTGATGGCATACGAGTCAAATTAGTTTTAATCATCATAGTGAAAACAGAAGAAACACCCATGGTATATTTTTGAGTTAATGCATATAAGAACAAACACCAAGACTTAAATTCCCAACCACAGAACCTGACATACCCTTAACAAACTGAACTAAAAATATTCCCATCAGATTCAACATACTACAAAATCACAAGGGTTTCAAAGTGGAAACATTCTGAACCATCCTGAAAGACAACTGGAGTCTACCCTTAGCATCAGCCCAACAGTGTGCTAGGCTGGAGTCTCTCCTCATAACAACGTAACAGCTGTCAGCATAGGGAACAATTCAGAGAATGATCTAGGGCTTAAAATAACTTATAGTGAAATAGTAGTGTAAAGGCTTATTTATTATAATCTTTTAGTGCTTGATTGAGCTTTGCGTTATTTATCCTACAACCTGCTTGTTAAGTGAAGTTAGAAAAGATCTAAATTCCCTACAAAGTTAGCGCATCAGGATAAAATAAAATGTAGTTTACCAAAATGGAGTCTACTAGTAACTTGGCATTTTCATTTAACATCAGTTGCTATCAAAAAGTTGTGGGTTTAAAGATTTTCCTAAAAATATTATCAGAGCAATAGGATTTTCACATGGAATCTTACCTCACACATCTGTAACTGGAAGAATCTTCTTTCTTTCTCCATCTCTTCTGCGATTTCAGCTCCACTTATTTCTGTACGGATCATTCCGTGCAGCTTGGCATGCTCTTTTTTCTCCTTCTCTATTTTTGTACTATAAGGTAAATAAGGCAATCAGTCAATGAAGTGAGAAATCCACAGCCTCTCAGGAAATCTGGTTATTCACAAAGTCTATGGCCAGATGCAGAGCCAAACTCTTGTAGCGCTGCATATGACTGACTTCCAGATGACATTCCATTTGAAATCTTACAATGACTAAAGATCAGCAATAACATACAGTAGCTGAAATTCAATTCAATCATCTGTTAAAATAATGTCCCGATAGATACTCCAGAAGAAGATACTAAATGAGAGGAAGACACTTCTTGCATTGAAGAAAAAAAAAATATAATCTAGAAACAACAGAATGAATTTTAATTGAAAACATAGAGGGATGTTTAATCTCAACTGACCAAACACTGGTTAACAGAGTTCAATTATGTCACCAGATTTATTGCGTTTTCCCTGTCATCAAGTCATCTTCTATATATACAGGGTTTCCTAAGCCAGAATCACAGTTGCCATCTCTACTTGCTACTGAGCCAGTTGGCACTGGGAATGCCGACCAGCCGGCTGTGTTGCAGACTTCAAAGTCTGCTAGACCAGCTGTCCTGATTTCCTAAAAGTTTCCATGAACATTTTCCAAGAGCTCTGAATAAAACAGGTTCTCCTCCAGAATATAAATGAATATCAATGCCTGCTGTAGAGTGTAACTCCCCTAAACATCCTTGTGTATTTGGTACAGCTACTCTTGATATTGTTCCTAAGGGCAGCACCATAATTATACTACTCTGTTAGACAAGCCTGATATGAAGAAGATATAATAGAATAAAATACATGAGTGCGTTCAGTTTTTGGAAAGACTTTTAGTTTGCAACTTGTACCATTTAGAAGCTGAGAATTCTGGAAAGAGCTTCCTGGGGAAATGCTATCCTGCTTTTGAACAAGAGGAAGCATTACACAGGAATACAGGAAGCAGATGAGAGGAACAAATAATACATGCACTGCTGTACCTCCTCTTGGGCAGTCAAGTGTCTCTCGGGCTCTCCCTCTGAAAAGATGACGTGTCTCAAGTGCTCTCTTAACCTGCTGTTAACATTTCCCTAACAGCTAATGGCAAAATGTCCAGGATGGTCTAAGGACTCCCAGTACACAACATATTCTGTGCTTGTACTTCTCAAGAATGTGGAACTGCTTCCTCCTACACCTCTAGCAGCAAGATAAAACTAGCATTAATCCCATTAATCTCATCCCGCAACATTTCCATGGGGAAACATTTTGCACAGCAATTCAAAGAGGCCCACTGCGCTCTCGGTACTGGCAGGCACAGCAGCCAGCCCCACGCAGCACTCCAGCAGTCGGCACAGGCAGCCAGCACCGTGCTCCTCCTCAGCCCATCCTGCCCCACCAGAAGCAGATGTTTGGAGGGAAGCTCCACTCCTTTGAAATAAATGTTCTGAAAATTTTCACTTGCCTGAACAAAAACTCGATTGCAGAATGTTCTGTCTTCACAAAAAGTAAGTCTGTACTCTTACTCACTTACTGCCAACTGTGCCATTTTGTAGCCAGAGTCTGAACACAAGAATTAACCAGATAGCAACCATGAACCAGAAACATAAACAATTACAAACAGATTCACAGAAAATGACACACAGCCCCTTTCTAGCACAGCTCCAGGAGGCTTTACATTGTATCATATACGATAGTTCTAAGAAAGTCAAACCTCAGAGAAATGATCCAAAATGTTTTTAGTTCTTTCAGTTTCCACACCAATTTAACAATTCATGAGGCCAGAGAATTCACTGAAATGTGAATCAAGTCAAATAACTATCAATTGCTATTGTGTTTTCATTGTTGACAGAGAGCAATATTCAAACATATTGAGGCTGCACCTTGAATATTGTGTCCAGTTTTTGGCCCCTCACTGCAAGAAGGACATCAAGGCATTGAAGTGTGTCCAGAGAAGGGCAATGAAGCTGGGGAAGGGTCTAGAGAACGAGAAGGCTGAGGAGAGACCATATGGCTCTCTACAGCTACCTGAAAGCAGGTTGTACAGAGGTGGGGATTGGTCTCTTTTCACAAATAACGAGCAGTTGGATGGGAGGAAATGGCCTCAATTTGACCCTGAAAGGGTTGTAAAGCACTGGAACCAGCTGGCCAGGGAAGTAGGAGTCACAATTCCTGGAGGTATTTAAAAGATGTATGCGGTGCTTCGGGATATGGTTTGGTGTTGACCTGGCAGTGCTGGGTAATGGCTGGACTTGATATTGAATGTCTCTTAAAACCAAAATGATTTTATGATCCTTAAGGTCCCTTCCAACCCGGCATTCTATGCTAATCACCTCTATAATTTTAAGAGCTTGTTAACATGTCATAACATGTGTCTAAATGCTGGTTAAACCAGAACTAATACTGCCAAAGAGTCGAACATTATGCACAGTATTACTGCATAATAGTTTTAAGAAACTGAATTCCTTTTAAAGAAAGAGTTAGATTTTGGTGAAAGAGTCTGTTTTGTACTCTTTAAAAGGTAAATCATAATCCACAGGCATAAAGTAATTAAATCAAGACTAAAGCACATCAACATTTACCAAGGAATTCAGAGAAATAAGACGTTCTTGAAGCCATTTGCTGGAGCTTCATGCTCTATGGCTTCAAAAACTTTAGAGATGCTTTACAAATAAAGCCCAAACCATCTCTCTTTGACAAGTGCCCAAGATAGATGATGGTATATTTCACATTTGCATTTCATCATTATTCAGGCTTTTAGTCTCTAACTACATTCCCAGCTTTGTAGTCCAGAATTTAACCTGTTAGTTTGCTACAATAATATGCTACCTCCCATCTGACTAATACTACGGCGCACTTTGTTTCTAGGGGAAAAAAAAAAAAGAAACCACGCAGAGCAGTTTTGCACACAGATCTTCCGAGTGCCAAATGTTGGCTCAGCTTCAAGTGTCACTCTGCTGTGACACTAGCCAAATCTTTCTGGCAAAGCCAGTTCTCCGATGTACAATGTGGGATTTCCAAATATTGCAGGATATTCAGGTTTTCCTGGCAGCTTAATTAAGCAAAATTAATAAGAAAACAGGGAAAACTATAGAAAAAAAATCTCTAGAAGCAATAAGAAAGCAAATGTTTTGTAAAGCTGCTGATCTTGAAGCTCATGCAGCACATATCACATATATAGACTTTGCTGACTAAGATCAAAATTTGAGCACACTTCAGTCCGTTTACAACACAGCTGCACATGGCTAACATACAGTGAGCTCAGATTTGTGTAACAGACACGTAAAGCTGAAATACAGGATGAAGAATTACAACAGAAAAGTCAGGCAGATACAAAATAAACTGTCTTTCCCACTCGGTTTCCACTATATGACTATTTTACAGTTTCAATTTGAAAACCAACTGCTTTTCAATATAAATTTTAACTTGTATTTCAGAGAAATCAATTTTGTCGTACACATCACAGCATAAATAAACATCAAAGTAGGCATTATTTTTTTAAACCTTAAAAAGGACAGGACCTATTTTACTGTTTAACATGTCAAAGACTGGTATTTATTTTCAGCCAGTGAACAAGGGTCAACAACTCGAGCAGCCTGTGTATAGGCAGCAGTAGTGAACTGGCTGGCTGGGCAGCAACTCTGTCTTTCTTCCTCTCCTTTCAAACACAGCAGTAAGTCAGACTGAGTTTGGGTACTCACATGAGAAGGTGCAGAGACTGGGAATTGCACCTGGGAGGCACAGACTTGAACTGGGAGAGCTCTGGAAAGTGGAATACTTCCACGGGCTATTTTGTTTGACAAAATAACAATATAAATTTTGATTTAAAGTATCCTTTCTTTGTTCAGTCTTCCTTTTCAGCCTGACCCTCCAACTTCAGCTCCGGCACCCCAGCCTCTCAGTGAAAGAGCCTCCAGTTTATTTTATCCTACTGTCTGTCAAGGCTGACAGTAAAACATGATTCTCTCTTTTGTCACCCAAGTCCTGAATGGAGAGGTCATCATTTCGCTTTGGAAAGGCTAGAAAGCTTTTCCCTTTCACTCACGTCAAACTGGGAGAAGAGGGCAGAATGAGCAAATCGTGTCAGATCTTTCCAGCAATTCATCCATAATATCTGTGCATTCATTCAAAGCTTTTTTCATTTAATTTGCATGTGACCTTTTCCAAAATAAAAATATTTAATGAGAAGCCCAGGCTCAAAGCAGTGCGTTGTAGATTTGTCTACCTGGACTCCAGTAAAGCCTTTGACATCGTTTCCCACAGCCTTCTGGAGAAAATGGCTTTGATAGGTGTATTCTTTGCTGAGTGAAAAACTGGCTGAGTGTCAGGGTTCAAAGAGCGGTGGTGAATGGGCTTAAATCTAGTTGGTTGCTGGTCACAAGTGATGTTCCCCAGGGCTCAGTACTGAGGCCTGTTCTCTTTAACACCTTTATCAATAATGTGGATGAGAAGATCAAGGGCACCCTCAGTAAGTTTGCAGATGATACCAAGTTGTGCAGGAATGCTGATCTGCTTGAGGTTAGGAAGGCTTGTCAGAGGGATCTGGACAGGCTACGTTGATGGGCTGAGGCCAGTGGGATGAGGTTCAACAAGGCGAACCGCCAGGTCCTGCATTTGGGTCACAACAACCCCACGTAACACTACAGGCTTGGGGAAGAGTGGCTGGAAAGCTGCCCTGGGGGTGCTGGTCAATAGCCACCTGAATATGAGCCAGCAGTGTGCCCAGGTGGCCAAGAAGGCCAATGGCGTCCTGGCCTGTATCAGAAATAGTATTAGCCAGCAGCACTAGGGAAGTGATACTCGGCACTGATGAGGCCGCATCTGGAGTACTGGGTTCTGTTTTGGACCCTTCTCTACAAGGAGGACATTGAGGTCCTAGGCTGCTCTTTGTCTGCGTATTCCCCTGTGTCGTATGCTTAAGATCATACCGTTCATCTACATTTCCTAGTCACAAGTACAGACCTGTGAAGCTAAGTGCCAGGTATCAAAGTGGTATTTTTGCAGTCTGTGGAGCCACCAAGATGATTAAGGGAGTGAAGCATCTCCCCTTATGAGGAAAGGCTGAGGGAGCTGGGTCTCTTTAGCTTGGAGAAGAGGAGATTGAGGGGAGACCTCATTAATGTTTATAAATATGTTAAGGGCGAATGTCACGAGGATGGAGCCAGGCTCTTCTCAGTGATGCCCAATGACAGGACAAGGGGTAATGGGTACAAGCTGGAGCACAGGAGGTTCCGCTTAAACTTGGGAACTAGTCTTACGCACAAGAGGGTCTGACAAATCCTGCAGTCCCCCTGCAGGAGTGGGGTCTTACGGAATTTCTGGAAAGTCTGAATTTAACTCAACAGAAGTATGGAAAATTGGTTTTCTCTTTGATAGAAGTGAGGCAGCTTTCACTGAAAAACAGTACTCCCCGACCCCCAAACTTAAGACACAATGAGTAATTTCTGATGTTGTAAAACAACCACACACGCACAAAAAAAAGCCCCTTGTTTTAAAGAATTTTCCTGTACATAGAATTCCCAGGCTCCCTATCCTAAGCCTGAAGCAGGTGATCCTTTGGTCTTGATCAAAGTGAAGGAGTCCGACAGGCTAGACTAAGAGCTTTAAACTCTAGAATATTGATGTGGAGCTTTCATCTAACCACTTAAAAAAAACTAGAGCACACAGCAATTGCACCAGCCCACCACCTGGAAGTATCACAGAAAATGGTAATGGATCTTAAAGAATTTCCTGATGAACATCTGCTACCCTCAGTTTTTGCATGTTGAATAACCTGACACATACACGGCTCAGAAATAAGTACTGTCAGGGAGGTGTGCTTCATTTGTTAAAAAAATCTTGCAGAAACTAGAAGTAACGTGGAAATACCTCCTTACAGTGGAAAAAATAACCTGTTTCAGATCAAAAACCTAGTGTCTTATTTGAAAGTAAAGTCTTATAGCAGGTTTTCTAATGGGCTGATGGTTACAAGGGAAAAAAAAAAAAAAAGAATTTCTTGATACGACAAAAAGCATTGCATTCAATCCTACAGACAGAATCTAAACGCAATGCCAACATCACATTTTCAGGTCCTCAATGAAATAACGTTTCCAGGTATCTGCTGTCCTTANCCAACATCACATTTTCAGGTCCTCAATGAAATAACAATGTTTCCAGGTATCTGCTGTCCTTACACTCAAATGAGAAACCCCAAATATGCAGATTCAAATACATCTTCCATGGGCATTTCCACTTCTTAAACACTTAACTAAGTTAAAAACAAATTAAAATATTTCTGGAGTACCTGACTCTGAAACAGAGCACCTGCTCAGACCAAACTGAGGATCAAAGCACAAATCTTTACACCCCTGCACTCATCCTGGTGAATATTCTATCAGAAACTCTAAAAGCAGAAATCTTGATCCTGCAGTAACAGTGTTCTTGGTATACGTCCTAGCAGCATGCAAACATATTTTAAATTCAGCACATAAACTTTGTGGGATGTCAGTATGAATAAGTTATACCTAAGTAAATAAGCTTTCAGATCCAGCAATCAAGCACTGGTACACAACAGCAGAATAAATTACAGGGCTGTTCTTCATGGCTCATCCTCAGAGATCAACTACTGCTATGGGCAATGATTAAAAATCTTAATTACTTCATCAGCTGATAACTGGCATGGCACCAAATGCAACTGTTCACTGATATTAAGAATATGAAACACTGAAGCCAATCTTCCAAAGATTCAGACTGTCAGACTGAAGGTTTACCTCAGTATTTCAGAATGTCTTGTTATAAAAATCCAGCCACAGCTAGGCTGTTTCAAAACTCAAAAGCATCCTCCTCATAAATCAAGTCTAAAGAGCAGTAATTATCATAGAATGGTTTAGGTTGGAAGGGACCTCCAAAGGTCCAACCCCCCTGCAGTGAGCAGGGACATCCTCAACTAGAACAGGTTGCCCAGAGCCTTGTCAAACCTCACCTTGAGTATCTCCAGGGATGGGGCCTCAACTACCTCCCTGGGCAACCTGTTCCAGTGTTTCATTGTCCTCATGGTAAAGAACTTGTTCCTAACATCCAATCTAAATC
Organism: Baryphthengus martii; assembly: GCA_013396935.1. Lineage (NCBI taxonomy): Eukaryota > Metazoa > Chordata > Aves > Coraciiformes > Momotidae > Baryphthengus > Baryphthengus martii. Next base: position 123,653 of record VWZK01007667.1, on the reverse strand, counting down.
TGCCCTTCTCTAATTTAAAACCACTGCCCCTTGTCCTATCACTACAGGCCTTTGGGAACAGTCCCTCTTCAGCCTTCCTGTAGGCCCCCTTCAGGTACTGGAAGGTCGCTATGAGGTCTTCCCAGAGTCTTCTCTTCTCCAGGCTGAACAACCCCAGCTCCCTCAGCCTGTCTTTGTAGGAGAGGTGTTCCAACCCACTGATGATTTTTGTGGCCCTCCTCTGGACCCGTTTCATTAGGACCATGTCCTTCTTGTATAGAGGGCTCCAAAGCTGGACACAGTACTCCACATCAGGTCTGACCAGAGCAGAGCAGAGGGGCAGAATCACCTCTCTCGATCTGTGGGCCACACTTCTTTTGATGCAGCCCAGGGTGCAATTGGCCTTCTGGGCTGGAAGTGCACACTGTCTGCTCATGTCCAGCTTCTCGTCCACCAGCACTCCCAAGTCCTTTTTTGCAGGGTTGCCTTCTATCACCTCATTCCCCAGCCTGGAGTGATGATGTGGATTGCTCTGACCCAAGTGCAGGACCCTGCACTTGGTCTTGTTGAACCTCATGAGGTTCACCTGGGCCCACCTCTCCAGCTTGTCCAGGTCCTCCTGGATGACATCCCATCCCTCTGGCATGTTGACAGCATCACTCAGCTTAGTGTCCTCTGCCAACTTGCTGATGGTGCACTCGATCCCACTGTCTATATCATTGATAAAGATATTAAACAATACGGGTCCCAGTACGGACCCCTGAGGGACACCACTTGTCACTGCTCTCCATCTGGACTTCGAGCCATTGACCACTACCCTCTGGATGTAACCATCCAGCCAATTCCTTATCCACTGAATAGTCCACCCATCAAATCCGTATCTCTCCAACTTGGCGAGTAAGATGTTGTGGGGGACCGTGTCAAAGGCCTTGCAGAAGTCCAGATAGATCACATCCATTGGTCGTCCCTTGTCCACTGATACAGTTATTTTGTCATAAAAAGCCACTAGGTTGGTCAGGCTGGATTTGCCCCTAGTGAAGCCATGCTGGCTATCTTCAGTCACCACCCTGTCTTCCATGTGCCTTAGCACGTCTTCTAGGAGGATGTGTTCCATGATCTTCCCAGGCACGGAGGTGAGGTTGACAGGCTGGTAGTTCCCAGGGTCCTCCTTTCTACCTTTTTTAAAAATGGGTGTAACGTTTCCTTTCTTCCAGTCACCAGGAACTTCACCTGACCACCATGATTTTACAAATTTCATGAAGAGTGGCTTGGCAACTACATCAGCTAATTCCCTCAGGACTCTGCGATGCATCTCATCAGGTCCCATGGACCGGTATATCTTCAGGTTCCTCAGATGATCACGAACCTTGTCTTTGCTTACAGTAGGAGGGACTTTGTTGATGATGGCCCACAAGATGGTGACTGGGGAGACATGAGAGTCATGAGGAGAGGGGTTGCCAGTGAAGACTGAGGCAAAAAAGTTGTTGAGAATCTCAGCCTTCTCCTCGTCTGTTGTTTCTAGCTCACCACTGTTGCTCCTCAGGCAGGGCACGCTTTCTTTAACCTCCTTTTTCTGTTTTACACACCTGTAGAAGCACTTCTTGTTTTACTTTACATCTCTTTCCAAGTTCAGTTCCAGCTGTGTCTTGGCCTTCCTGACTGCATCCCTACAAAACCGGTCAACGTCCCTATATTCTGCCCAGGATGCTTGTCCCCTCTTCCACAGCCTGTGTAGCCCCATCTTGCCTTTTAGTTTGACCAGCAGGTCTTGACTCAGCCATGCAAGTCTCTTGCCTTCCTTGCCCGATTTGATACACCTGGGGATTGAGAGCTCTTGTGCTCTATGGAAAGCATCCTCAAAGATCCGCCAGCTCTGTTCCGCTCTCCTGTCTCTGAGGGCCACTTCCCACGAGGGTCCTATTTATTAACTCCTTGAAGAGCTGGAAGTTTCCTGACTGTGCTTCTTGTTGGCCTCGTACCCCTTAGGACAGTGAACTGCACTAGTGCATGATCACTGCAGCCCAGGATGCCTTCAACTTTGACATCCCTGATGACTTCACTTGCATTTGTGACCATCAGGTCCAACAACGTAGCCCCTCTGGTAGGGCTGTTAACCTCTTGTCTTAAGAAGTTGTCACCAAGGCACTCCAGGAGTCTCCTGGATTGCCTACAGCTTGCTGTGCTACTTTTCCAACAGATGTTGGGGTGGTTAAAATCCCCCAATGGGATGAGAGCCTGTGATCACAAAGTCTCCTCGAGCCAGAATAAGGTGGCCTCATCAACAGGCTCCGCTTGATAGGGTGGCCTGTAGTAGACTCCAACCACAAGGTTCCCTTTGTTGTCCCTATCTCTAGTTTCTACCCATAAGCTTTCGACCTGTTCATGGCTGTTCTTTAGGGACAACTCTTCACACTCTATCTACTTCTTTACATAGAGGGCAACACCTCCACCCCTTCTTCCTCTCCTGTCCCTCCTGAACAGCTTGTAGCCATTGACAGCCACACTCCAGTCATAGGATTCGTCCCACCAAGTTTTCATAACAGCCTCTATGCTGTAGGTTTCCTGTAGCACAGTAGCTTCCAACGCCTCCTGTTTGTTGCCCAGACTATGTGCATTGGTATACATGCACTTTAGGTGGCCAGTCTGTTTATTCTCATCCAAGGAGACAGTCGAGGCACATTCTGCACTACCCTGACTGGCCTCTTCTACTCCCCAGTCGGCTGCAGTGGTGACGGTGTGGGCATTACCATCTTGGATCCCTTCTCCCAAATCTCTCAGTTTAAAGCCCGCCTCACCAAGTTGGCCAGCCTGCTACCAAAGATTGCCCTGCCTCTTCTAGACAGGTGGATCCCATCCCTTTCCAGCAGGCCAGAGTCCTCATAGAAGGTCCCATTATCAAAATTAAGATCCTTTTCACTGTTAAGACCCTTTTCACTGTTATTCACAAAACGAATCATGAAATTTAGCTAACTTGCTGCTTTTGTAAGCCACCTACAGGAATAATTTCTGGAGGCTGCACACAAACTCAGATGGACCAGCTCAGCGGGCATCAGAGAATCGTTATAACTTTGTGCCATTAAAAACCAAAATATTTTAAAATAGTCCTAGATTCTCAGCCAATCTAGGTGGCTAGGAAACTGCAAGCTATTCATGCTAAATAGTGTCATCATATGTGATTCTTCTGGACCCGTATCATCAGAAATGGTCTGATACATGCAGCACTAACTCAGAATATCCAAGATGCTGGATGTGTGACATGAAATTCAACCAACAGTCACAATCCAGGTAATACTGGAAAAAGTAATAAAACCCACTCTGAAATTCTGCTTCAGAGACTATCAGCTGTGCTGATACAATTGACTTGGTTAGGCCAGAAAACATCTGTTCCTGACGTAGGGCACTAAACCACCTGAAAATTTATAAGGTATCAAAATAAATTATGTTCAATCTTCAGTGCTGAGCTTTGTCGACTCATTTTATTCATTTAGCTGGATATAAAATTGTTATTAAAACTAATTATATAGCTTTTTATATTATGTATCAGGTACCTTCTAACAAGTGACTTAAGGTAACTTGGGCTAGACCCACAACATGAGACACAGTTGACAAGACTCAGGTAAGTTTTCATCCACTTGTAGTACACAACATGCCTGCTGAGAGCATTCACTCTTGGCACTGAATGAAGAAAAAATCCATTTCTTTGAACAAATGATACTAATTAAATGTGGTTTACTAAGGTTGCTGGTATTGGATCCATCTGGAATGATGAGCAGTTTTGGAATGGTAGCAGCAAAAATCCTCACCGGTCTTTCCACCTTGTGAGTAAGTGTCAAAGGCTCAGCATCAAATAAGGTGGTCCTGGAGACCTCAGCACTGGGCACAGTCTCCTAAGACATGCTACAGCCAGAAATACTACACAGTCATTACAAGGGTTTTAGGCTAACAAGTACAGAACTAAATCTTGACTCGAGTACTCTTGATATTTTTTGTAAAGACATTTCAAAACACTCAGACATAAAGTATATAATTTCTTTCGTTGAAGAGCACAAAGAAACTTGCTAATTATAGTAATTTAGTCACTGATGAGAAGAAGAAAAAAAAACCACCACCACCAAATGCTGAAAGGGACATCAAGTATGCTGTACTTTTCACAGTTAAGGATGAAAACACAGGGTGGCTAACGTTTCATTTTATATAGTACTGTCCTCCAAAAGTAGAGGAAGGCAGAAAAGGAAGCGGACTTTAACACGTAGTAGATTACAGAGTAGTAATACGGATATTATAAAAAAAATTACAATTCTTTCCCAATTAAAGCAAAACTTTCTCAACTGAAGTGAAAAAAATATGCAGCTGAAGAACAGGCACTGGGAGATTACGTTCATTACTTGGAACTTCATTAAGCAAAAAGGTCTGCTCCCACCAACACTGACTGTCATGGCACACAAACACACACACAAGACAGTTTACCAAGGAAGTAAGTTGCGTATTACAGAATTTGAAATGATTGTGTCTATGTACTTGTATTTTCACACAGCTACAGGTTTTAAGAAAAACAAACAAATGAAAAAACACTTAACAGTGAATAATGAATGACCTTCACAGATTTCAGTTATACTTCTCTTTTAAATAAACACTTAAAAGATACATACACTTTTGTTTCATAGTCCTTCCAAGCTTTATCAAAGGGTTTTTTCAGGTCCTGTCAAGAAAAAAAATAAATAACTATTTTATGCAAAAACCACTGTGGGGTTCTAACAACACCTTCATCATTTGCAGCATCTATTAGAATAAGAGGCTTCACTTTTGCTTGAATAAGTCACATAACAATTGTGTAAAAGCAAACCTCCATGTAGGAGAAACAGTCTTATACACAGAATTAATACGCTCATGCTTTTAAAAGCATCTCTAGGATGCTTCTTACTATGCTTTTTACAGCTCCATCTCACTCCTTAAAAGGTATAACGGCATGTCATCCCAAGAGCACGCTATGCAATTAATCAAATCAGCTATTTTCTAATCATGCTGTCTCTGACTCCACTGGAGAAAAGTGCCTGTCCTGAGGCTGTGGTATAGCCTTGGCTAAGGACAAATCCTCATCCCACTAAAGTTAAAGAAATCAATACTCCACTGACTTAATGGGAACAGTAAAGGGCCATACAGCTCAACGTAACCAATTCTGTGAGAATTTTGAATTACTTACGTTCCAAATTCCTTTACTTTTTTCCCCTTGGAAGAAGCCAATTTGGATAAAATGATCTTTACAAGTTGTAAATTATGGCACTGATGTCTAAATACGCAGCAGCTGAAATTCTGCTGGAGTTCAAGAGATCAGCCAACTACAAAAAAATTATCGTTAAATGTCAGATGCTGCAAGACCTTTGCAATTACAGATTAGGAACTAATCCATGTCAGATAGATATTTCGACAATTGTGGAATTGAAGCAGCATTTGACTACTTTCTCTAGTCAGGAACATGAGGCAACGCTGTATTGTAATAAATGTATTTATTCTGACATAAAAAAAAGAGAAGAATGAGAGGAGTGAAATGTGGTAAGCAAGTAAAACAAAGACAATCAGTCTACCATACTTAATAATCTATTTATCCTCCAGTAATTTACAGAGACCATTTTTAGTCTATGTACATTTGTCTTCTTCCGTCAATATCCTAGAACAATAGCTGCCAGTTGTTTCCTGTTTGCTCAGTAGTAAACGAAGCGTAAGCCAAATAAGTTTGTTGCCTATAGGCTTTGAAATTTATTATAAACATACCATCATTTGAGTCCTGAGTTGTTATTACTTCAGATGGGAAATATCCTCAGGGCACAAATAGATTTCAGCTTTGTTAAGAAAAATCCTATGCTGGTGTAGTCTGATGTGGCTTTCTTAATAATCCATGTGGTTCCAGGTAAATTTAGAATGCCAAATAAATATATTAGTAATAATCTTTTAAAATAAAAGTACTACTGTCTCCTCAATTAATACCTAAATTCTTACACCTCTTTCTCTTCCTATCTTCTGTATCTCAGGACTGGTTTTGAAGCTTCTCAAATGCTGGTTTTTTTACACATAGTCAAGAGCGTGCTGTATGTGATATAGAAGGAATCATAGAATCTCTTTGGTGGGAAGAGACCTTCAAGATCATCAAGTCCAACCGTTATGACTCAATTAATCAAAAATAACAATAACAAAAATCTCTTGTTTATTAAGCTAATACTTTAGTGTCCCATGCTTTTCACCAAATAAGATTAATACACTAAACATATTTATTATACCACCACAATTTTATATATAAATAAGATAAACATACCCCCTTCACTCCTTTCAGATCTCCCTTCAGCAAACTGTCCAACGGAAAGGTGATTATGTTGTTCATATTCTGAATCTGTAACAACAACATTATACCAAAAGATTTAATATATTTTAGTGTAGAACACACATTGTCTCAATTCACACATTTCAGAAAGTTTCACAAGGAAACCCTGTCTATTATTTTCCTAATGAAATCCTAATGAAGATGTTTATCAGTACAGCCAGTAATCAAAGACAGAGGCAAGATGACTTAATTAAACTTACTCTGGAAACATTATAACTGAAGCCAGCAGGAAACCTGCAGAATTACTTCTGATGATAAATATCTCATCCAACAGTGGCCCAAAGAAAGACCACTAATCTTTACATTGCCTGATTTCACTGTTGAAATTATATGAAAAAAAATCATATAAACTTAAAATACATAAGTGCTGAAAAAATATAAGTACATTATAAATTAATCTTGTTTGTTTTCCAGTCTTGTTAGACCTATTCCATAAAACATATCTGCTATTCTCACAATACACGGCATCTTATTCTGACGGAAGTTATAAAGACAAGTTATAAAGCCGTTATTCAAGTATCTGCCATGTATTTAAGTAGTAATACATCTGCCTTATTTATCCCCCACAAAATTCAAAATGCAGACTTTCATGAGGTCTTGAGTATGCAAGTAACGGAAGAGCAAACAAGTAATTCAAAAGAAAAAAAATATTTCAAATTAAGACAACATTAAGATAATCATGGGTTTAGATAAGTATCTGTACAATAAAACTTTGATAAGGAAACAGAATGAGTAAGTAGCATTCCCCAGGAAAAGACAGACCTCATGTCCAATCCTTTATGAGTCAGGGAACATGTTCAACATATGGGTCATCATGTATGGGCACAGAGTTTAAACCGTAACAATTCACATGGATTGCACTGAGTAAAAACCAGAGTATTTTAGAACCATACAACGGGAAAAAATAGGAATAACTTTTTCAGCAGTTTGGTGAAGGTTGTCTTGGGTAGATTTCTTGGGGTTGTTTGTGTTATTGTTAGTTGTTCTTTTAAAAAGTGATTTTTTTTCAAGAAGCACTAAAATGCATATATGAAGATGGATTTCAAGTATTCAAAGCACAGAAAGAACTTTGCATCATGTAGCAACAAATGCTTCTTTTTCTTCAGGAACAATGTCAGGAAGACCCTTCTGGCATAACCCATCCAGTGAAGAAAGGACACAAAGAGAAACTTCAAGAAAAAACATTTCCAATTGTGATGCTTCAGCTCCTCAAAATGGAAAACCACAAAACATTATCACCTATAGTTACTTGGTGGCCTCACTAGAACAGACTCAGGGTTCCCATCCCCAGTAGTATTCAACAGCTGCTAGTAAGACAAGCAAAGCAAGACCCCAAATCCCCACCCTTCCCCTTCAAAGATACTACCTTACAGTATTTGCCTGAAATTTCAGCCAGTGATGCAGGAGAAAGTGAACCTACAGATTGCCTCTGCATGGGAAGGTTGAAGAAACACAGAAAATCTGGTCTTTTAAACTCTTACAACAAATTACATTTCCTCTTCTCCATCCTACTTTTCCTCCTTCCCAAAAAGCTGCAGGACTTAACCACAGGCCTTTAGAAATAACAAGTTAAATTCCAGCTGTCTGTGTTTTGTTGTTTGTTCGGGTTTTTTTTAATAATTCCTATAAAAATTGAATGAGCAACATCTACACAGGCTTAGCTGGCAGTGCTGGAAACCATCCACCTTCTAAGTTCTCAGCAGTACTACAACATCTGCGTATCAAATAACCAGGCTCAAAGTTAAGAAAATTCTATACTGTAGACACAGGAGATAAGTGAAAAGGTTTAAATTACATAAAAGCTAGGTAAAAAAATAAAGACTTCTAAGATGGAACATGCACACCTACGAACACGCATACACAGAATGGCTACGCAGGTGGAGAAGCAGTAAAAGTCTCATCTAAGATACCATCTTACGCAAAGCTTTCGATTTGTTATTCTATTTCATTAGCACGATGCAGTCAAATGTCTCACCTAAAGGTCAATACTCTGACCAATTATTCTTCAAATCCGGATAAACAGGCACAAAGCAAGAATTAAGTATTTCTCAACAACAGCCACAAAGCACCTCTTTTTTTCTTAAACCAGCAAAGAAAACATATCAGACCCTGAAGTATTATCCCAGACATATTCATGACTATCAATCAGCCTCAAAAACAGTTTGAGATATTTCCTGGAGTTTCAAGTCCTGGGGCCTGAAGCCCAAAGCAACTTAAAAAAAGGAGAAAAAACCACAACATTCTTTTAAAAAGTTTGGAGAACATTTACCTATTCAAATTAATTCCTTCTGTGTGCTATCACCTGTACAGTGCTATCAGTCCATTGTATTCTCTGTGCTCCTGTTTTATTTGCCACAAATGTAAACATCCATAATGCACGAACTTGTCATTGGTAACCTCGTTAGCTGACTGATACTCGCTTACATGTATAAATCAGCAATATACAGAAGAAACATCTCACATGCTTTTCCCCTCTTTCTTGAGAAGCTTAAGTTGAACTATCTAAAAATACAGACTCATTTTTGGCACGCGGAGAAGCATTAATATGCTGCAGCTCCTACGCTGTGTGCATACAGGAAGCTAAAATGTATACAGCTGCCCCTACATTTTGATGATTTTATGTTCTAAAATATTCTTTTAAAAGAAACATGCACAAAGGTGCATGAAAGCTTCACAGAAATTAAAGTCATCCTGTCTCAGAGGAACACTAGCAAGTTCCATATGTTTTTACAAAAAAGAAAGAAAGAAAATAGTTGACCTGGTTTCCACTTTTAACACTGTTGCTTCGGCAGACTCGCAGTTTTCCTCTGACATTTTCCAAGAAGGTAAGATGACAGAGACAGAGTAATAAATTAAAACTTCCTGAGTTGAAGAAGGCTCAGAGAAGGAAAAGAAAAAACGGCAGGAGGGAGAATGTAAAAATAAACAAGTATGTAGCTGCCAGAAGTGATGGTAGAGGCAAGAGACAAGCCAACAGCTGCAAAGGGGAAAGAAGATTTTCAAGTAGTCTAAGGATATATGGCCAAACACTGGATTTCTTCACTTGCCAGTCCTCCTAATTACTTTAATGAGTCTTTTCCAGAACAGCTTTGGATAACAGTGTCTGCAGTACTTCAGTAAGTTTTATTTTCTAAAGAGAAGCCAAAAAAACCACAAACAGCCAACAACCAAGCCTTTTCACTACTTCAGAACTTAAATATTTTTCTTAATGCACAAACAGAGCGGACCTTAAAACTTTTTCAGTTTAAACTAAAATGCAGGTAGTTGCACAGCGTATGATATGACTCCTGTTGCCATTACTGAATTCTAGAGGCAGTCCATACACCTGACTGCGGACTTCTCAACCATCAGCGAACTCAGATTTGCCCAAGTGACAGCAGCACTGCTTGCTGACAAATCATCGGTTATTTTCATGTTTTTGATGGCAAGTACTATTGGATTCGATACTTTCCAAGAGTTTTCCTAGTAATGTGAGCTTTAGTAGGACAAGGCCAGTCAACACAGCAGGGAGCAAGTGGAAATCAGAACATCTGCTATAGATGAGACGCAGTTTATTTGTTTGAACTTGAAGCTTTTAGCAGCGAACCCCAAGAGTTCAGAAACCACGTAACAGCAATTGAGACTTGCGGCACAAATCTTCACCTCTGGAGCACGCCTCCCTCTTGCACACAAGGACACAACGCTGCCTATCCCCTGTCCTCACCCTTGCCCCACCTGCAGCACAGCAGCGTGTCCCATAGCACAAACTGCATCCCACCAGACCAATGGCTGTGGTGGGACATCCCCCGGCGCCCATGGATGCCACAGGAAAAGGGACTCCAGCAAAGCAAGAGCTGAACGCCACTAAGTGCCCACACGGAGCTACTGGCTCTGCTGCCTGGAAGAATGCCTTTGCACAAGGTCTCAAGGACTGCCACCATATACTACTTGGAAATAACCCTTGCTTCAAAGTACGGCCACCAATAATACAAACTATAGGCTGGGAACATCTCTACTGGGAAGCGCAAGTGCAAAATGACAGGAAATAGGTTTTAAAGGTATTCTAAAAAGCATAAAGTGTAGAATTTTTAAAGCAACAGAAGAAAGACTTCAAGTGATTCCAGCCCATCTTCCCTGCCAGTGGAAGAGAATTCCCAATTGCACATTTCCTAACCTGGATTAACACACCTAAGCGGTAAGCTTCTATCACTTTCGCTGGGATACTTCATCTAACATTTTCACAGTGAAATCCCATTTATATCCAATTTATTATTTTCCTCTTCTACAATCACAGTTATCATCAGGCAAACCATACATTTCCAATTCTTTTAAGCTTTGTTCACAAATCAAGCTATTCAAGACCTGGTCTTTTCTTTTTAATGTTCCCTGAATTTCTTCTGGTTGGATTAATAACTTTTTGGCAAAGAAATAAAGACAAGATTCCAGATGGAGCTGAACTCATGCCACTAAGGAGTAATTATTACATTTTGGTTTATATCTTTACAAGCATAAATCAAACAGTACTCTTATTTTCGTCCTCTCATCATTAAGCCAATCTTTCCTCAAGTTTACCACTGAAAAACAGAAACAACATAACTTAAAGCTTTAAGCTTCAGGTATAATACTCCACCCTCAAATATCTGTAGCTTTTTTTTATGCACTTAACTGAGTCCTTCTGAACAAAATATGCTTATGAAGGTTCAGGCACCAAACTTTTATTTCTTTTTTTTTTTTTTAAAAAAAAAAAGAAAAACCAACAACTTGAGTCTAAACTATTACCCTGAAAAGAAAATTCTCGGCATAAATTTCTTAGGTTTGTCATATAATACAGAAAAGATATTTCCTTTGTTCTTTTTTCTTGTTACCTTTTACATTTAAGCAAACCTCCTTTAATTTAGAAAACAAAGTAAACCAGAAGCATATGGTCAGAAAAATATTAGGCAGGAGAAAAGGCAGAACAGTGATAAAACCCCAAGGATTATTAATAGAAAAACTCTGCACGTGAAACCTCTTCCTCCCAACTACCTTCCACTCAGTGGAAATGTCAGATTCCAGTCCTCTCAATCCAGCATGTTTCATTAAAGTTACATAAAATGAAAAAGAAAGGACAAGAGCATGCAGAAGACTAACAAAAACATTCCTTGTCTCAACACTTTTCATACGACAACTCACACCTTTATCACTCGGTACTGTATTTATTAGAAAGGCAGAATAACTCACACACTAACGAAGCGCCACCCAGACCTACCCTACCCGGGAATCGTGGGTGCCACCACCCCATTAGGAATCGGCACCAAGGTTACCATCGAGAAGCAATAATGTACATACACCACAAAAGGTATTGTGTGACCTCTGAAAATGCTCTTAGTATTTTCTGATAGTTCACTACCCAAAAAGACATACTGATTGCTCAATCTTCTTCAAAACCATTGCTAATCCAGAAGTTGAAGGAAAATTTGTAGCTTGATATCGGAGCTATGGCAAGCGGAAAATAAAAATCACAATATATCATAAACTGATCCAAACAGTGCAAATTGTGATAGAAAGGTTACAGTGAGTAGTTACAAGGACCTGATACACAGTAAATGTCAATTGATTTCTTCTCTTAAAGCTGTGTTTTATAAATCTCTTCAAATGTGAAGAGTCAAAGTTCTTCAAAGGTATTGTGTTTTTTTTTTTGGTTGGTTTTTTTTTTTAGTTTTATGCACTATTTAAAAGAGCATCTATAAAAGAAGTACAGCAAAACACATAAAAAAAACCTAAGACCTGAACTTCAACTTGAATAGTTTTTGAATAATTGATTCCAAGAAAAAAAATAAAAAGCTTGAGCTGTTAATGAAATATTTTAAAATACCGATGCCTTGATAAATCCACAAAAACAAAGCCTTCTGGGAAACCTTCAGAAATAGTAGAGAAAACAGGAACCTAGAACTCCTGTTAAAGCAGAACAACCTTACTACAGAAAAGTTTAAGGAAAATATTTTTGCAGAAGCACTTTAGAGCTACAGCTCTAAATGCCACCCAGCTGACAGAACACATCAGCTTCTAGAAACAAAGGTAAAATATATGACAAGGCAAAACTTGACAGTAGCCCTCGAGCTTTGCCAGTGTTAATAGCTTTGGCATCTGTTCCAGTCTGAACATGTCCTCTCACTTCCCTGCACGTTCCCCACTCATTTCAGCCAAAATCTGCTGCAGAAATTCAGTGCCCTGTGAAACTCCAGGGACAGGTCTATTTAAGACTAGCAACTTTCAGACATTTTTTGACCAGCAGTGAGTTGTATGGCCTTGGCTACATTTTTGATGAAACTATTTCCACCAAAATACGTTTGGTTCTACAAGGAAGCATCAGAGGAGAGGGATATTTTTACTGCCAACATGCTTAAAGCATTGAGAGTTGGGTATTTCACCACACTGTGAGAATGCAGGGGGCTTGTTTCACATATGACTATAAAAAAAGAAAGCATCCCAAATTATTTCCAACTACTGTATGGGACTTTTTACACTAGTCAATACTCTAATAACCTCTTAGAAAACTAGACCTCTATCAGTGAACTTATGAACTGGTTTTCAAAGTCACCAGTTACCAACAATTTATTCTAGTGGTATTAACTTCTAATAGGCGAAGTTACATAAAACTATAATTTTGTTTTATAATTCTTTTATAATTCCAGAATTCGTGTTTGTAAGCATGGTATTTTCAAGCAATAGTGAAGTTTACATCTGGTTATCGTACGTATTTCTTTCTGGAGGAAACTCTTATCCTAGAGACACACCAAATTCAAGGACCATTACGTTTCTCTATTCCTTCAGTTTTCCTTTGCTAGTCATGAGAAAACAAACCACTTCAAACCTCAGTGATACGAAGCATGTTAGGAAAGGGCAGAACCTTAGGGACTGTCCTTCATCAGACAGAATTAGACAGAGGAAGAGAGAAGGTGTCTATACTATTGCAATGCAAAACAACCTCCTGCATTCACATCCATGCAAAATTATTTGCTTCAAAAATAGAGAAAATCAGAATGACAAACTGAGAAAAAAATAAATACTTAGCTACTATCTCATGTCATATCCTCTTCTTACACATACAAACTGAAGCAAAAATAGGTAGTTGCTAATGAAAAAGCAGTACACACCAAAAAGATTTAAAAATATTCCTTGGAGAGACATACAAAATGCTTATATTGATAAGAAAAGGTAATAAAAACATGTGCCTCACTTCCCATAGATACTTATTTTGGGTTTTATTTTCCTTTCCAGTTTGTGGAAGAAAAGTCACTCTTGTCAGAAACATTTTTCAAAGACAGTAATTACTGTTCTTAAGAGGAGGAACAGTTAAGATTTTTTGATAAATGGCAACATTTTTTAGCTTTTAAAAATCTTACTGTAATATAATATGGTGAAAGGTTTTTCTGGGGACGGCGTGCAGCTTTTAGTAGATTGCTTTTTAAAATCACCTAAATATCGTATTCCCCAGATCCATTTGCCTAATGAAGTCACCATATTGCAACTACTAAATAGACAGTGTTTTTTAGTCAACAGAAGGTGTCACTTAGAAGACCTGTTCTATCTCCCCTCCCACAGGAGCAGTCTCTCTCTGCACAGGCAACTCCGGAGAACCGACTGACTCGTGCTCAGTAAGGACCCCTCTCTTCTGCTATGTAATCACAGATAATATCTGTACTTCCGGAGATATTCAAATCAATATGACCAATACGAAATACATTTTGCTGCTGATAAACACATCTGGGGCTAGACTCTGTCTCATCAATATCACAGTTGGGTAAAAAGAGAGGACAGCATCAGGGAATGAATGGGGCTGCCCTAAATCCCATCAGCTGGAAACATTCCCCAAAGAACAGATTATGACCAGCTGGCTGCAAACTACAGACATTTGGTCTAGACTCACAAAAGCATTTGATGTGTCTCCATCCCATTGATTTCAGCAGGCAGAGACTTTTAAATGCTTGTAGGAAACTGGGTCATCTCCCCTTCTCAGCTCCCAGTTTGAGAGTTCTGTGGTTTCAAGTAAGTTTGGGACTTTTTAGACATGGGAAAGATCTAGCTAGTAGGTTGTAGTCAGAATCTGTTCTTTTTGTGCCCTCTGATTAATCTAAAATTGAGGCTGAAAATTCTCTGTTCATAAATAAAATTCCCACTTTTCCATTTGACTCCATCCCATTTGGCTACTGGCTTCAGTTGTAGGATTGATCCCCAGTGAATACTATTGTCATTACAGCATTATTTTTGATTTTATTTTCCTGACCTTCTTCCCGGAGAAGCAAGACTCTCTCTTCCAGAGACACTAAAATATCCCTTTACAAATGCAAGCAGGAAATGTGAAAAAGGAAAGGAAAAGCAACTTGAACACAGTAAACAAAATCGGATTTTGCTAGTTTCACAATTTTAAAGCTAAATATGTGCATTTTGTAATATACGTTATAACTACTTCATTATGGGGAGCTTTTGGATGTGAGAATTGTTGGAAGAGGGTTTGCTGTTAGATTGGTTTGCGTTTTGAGGTGGTTTGGTTTTTTTGGTTTGGTTTATTGTTTTCTTTTTTTGTTTGTTTTAGGGATTTTTTTTTTGAGTTGTGGAAGGGAAAAGGCTAGACCATGAGACATTTTCCTAAACCAAGAATTTAAGTACAGTGGTTCTAGAACACACATTGTCTTCAACGTGAAGAGCTGTTGTAATTCAGAAATACAACCTTTGTAATGGCCTTAAAATTTCAACATGTTTTTCTTAACTAATTCTTACCAAATTCTTGAAGAGTGCCGTTAATTCCTTTGTAAACACAGAAAATTTTAAAAACGCTGTTCCCAAATCTGGGTCATCTCTGCAAACACAGTTGCCTCCAAATTTCTCCAGTGCTTGTGTATACTGTTCTTCATTTTCCACGTGAGCTTCAAGAAGAGCAAAACATGAAAATACCATTAGTAGAGAGAAGGTTATTGAAATTTCAATTAAAAAAAAAATATTCAGATCTCTTGCTAAAAATGTTTACTTGGTACAATAAACATTTATTATTTATATTTTAAAGTTTGTATGCCAGAAGTATGACGTATCTCACTAATTTTGGTTTAAATATACCTATGCACATGCTCTAGGAAGGACAATGTGTCATCAAGACAAAACAATCATCTGACAGGTATCCACTCTAGAAAGACCCACAGTATTTCTGCACCATACCAGAGACCGCATAACAATTGCCAGCTCCTAAAATGAATGTCTTTTATTAATGCTCTCTAATGTGTGCTGAATAAAGAAACAGAGGAGATCAAGTGTGTTGGCAGAGTCCTAGATCTCTAAAACAGAAGGCAATAGATCAGATAAGACTCTCAGGTCATCTTAGGAAACGGGACTTCAAACTACAGTACAGTTGAGGACAAGACCCATGTCTATATCAGTTCTCCGATACAGAGCAGCAGTGGGGATCTGAAACACATCCCAACAATCTGCATGTACCACAGGTCAGTTCAGTTCTCAAAGCAGTTCTGCTTCACAACAACCAGATTTCTTTCTGAGACAAAGAAACCAGAAGCTCTGACCCAGGAGTGGTCCAGTGCTTAACGAAGACAGCAGGTTCTGAATCACTGTGTGGGCTGCACCATTGCCAGTCATTCAGCAGACACCTAACACTTCTGCCCTTCTCAAAAGCTTTGAGCTGCATGTGTTGGTGAGCTATTCAGCCCAGGGAACATCTAGGCCTAAAGCAAGTTTCCCCTGATTTAAATATACAGGGAATCTGAGAGGCTTCAGTGTTAACTACTTTGACCCACTGATTCACTCCTAGGACACCAGCTGACTTGCTTGCGTAGACAGACATAGAAAGTCCCTGTCAATTTGTTTTACAGAATAAAGAAAAAAGTCTCTCTGAACTCAAGCTTAGTGACCATGTCACGTTACAGGATATGGACACGGCACACCAAGTTCACACCTAAGAGTTAACGTTGTCTATTACTTTTTCCTGTAGCCAATTTCTAACACTTCAGAGGAAGTCGGGAAAAAAAAAAACCAAAACAACAACCAACTACACCCTAGAAAATGAATTATGCATTAATAAGAACAAAGATCCTTTCTCAGTGTATTGGGTTTGGGTGAGCTGGAGTTAATGTCCCCCAGAGCAGCTCTTATGGTGCTGGGCTTTGTNGCTCAGCCAAGGTCAAACCCACCACACTCAGTCATTATATACGAGACCGGCATAAAACCCTGAAGATTATTTAAAGAGGATTCATCTGTCCAAACAAGCAGTGATTCAGTTTCATTTCAAGCCCATTTGTATATATCGACACATTTAATATCCAAAAGGATCCTTGATGCAACGTCCTTTCTCCAAATTTCTATGAATTAGTTATACAACCTGTCCAATACACCTAGCACGCTCCAATGTATAAACAAGTCTGTCTGCTCGCACTCCTATTTGGACAGCCACTCAAGAACTTTATTTCTCAAGTAGCTGCAAATTTTCTTTAATTTCTAACACATGAAACTAAATCCCTGCAGAGCAGTAATTAAAGACTCTCATAATGTAGACGCAGAATTGAAGTTACACAAATGACATTAATTCTACAAGTTTCTACCTTGAGTGCTGGAACATGCAGCCTGTGATAGTTTGTCTATAGACATTCAATTTAAAAACTAAGTCCTAGCACTGAACTGTACTTATTTTTCCTCAGCATCAACAGTGCGGGCTTAGCACTTACCAAACTTTTTGCTTCTTGAGGTCTAGGATGAATTAAGGATGTTGAACTAATACTACTGTGTGATGTACACACACCTGTACAAGCCTTGAACAAACTGGCATAGAGAGCAAAAACCACTGTGTGGCAAGTTGCAACTCCTCCAGTTTACAGCTACCCAGTGAGAATTATTTCCATATTGCTTTCTGCATCCTTACTGCTTTCTGCATCCAATTTAGCGTATCTGTACCCAGGTGAGAGTGGAGGCGAGGACACAATTCATACAGCAAAAAAGAGAAGGCTTGCCACTGCATGAAAGCAAGGTGAAAAGGCAGACACCGTTAGCTGCTGTAGTTAGATGTGCAGTCAACAGCTGAAACCCTGCTGATTTTTTACCTCAGGAAACAAGTGCTTTCTATTCCATATAGCACCTCCAAGAGTCTTCTACTCCCTAGAATCCTAGAGACTGTTCTGGATCTATGTATTAGATTAAACAAAGCCAACAAAACAGCAGCTCAACAGCAGTTCTGAGACATTCCCCAGATGGCAGTTACTGCAGCAATACTGTCAGCTGAGCCAGTACTCCACAAACGCCTCTGAGGAACCTTCCAAAATACTCTCCCTGCCCTGTGGTTTCTTTCTGATGGACTTTAAAAGTTTTGCTACAAACATAAGGATTGAAATCTATCAAAAAAAGGTAACAGAGCCAGGTTTGTTTGAGGGTTTAGAGGCTTCTTTTAAGCAAGAAACTAAGTTAAGTAAAAACTGGAGTCACTACCTAATCTGCCAAAACAGTTTCTAAATTCACACATTAAAAAAAGAAAGCCGAAACACATATACTTCGTACTCAGGGAACCTATATTAAAAATCCAGGAACTGTGTTCTTACCAGTGCAGGGTCACACTTTTTGTTTTGTCAAAGGTAACCCAAAGGGCTGGCAAGTGACAGCATTAGTGAAATTTCTGCTGGTGGAAGAGAAATGCCTCCAAATAATTCTTGTCAAGATTGGGAAGCATGAATTTAAAAACTAGGCAAGGTACTGATTTTATGCAAAAACTGCCGTGATTTGCGACAATGCTCTAGAACAAGTACACTGATTAGAAGGCATAGTCAAGCACCCAAAAACAAAGAAAAAAAACCACACAAAAAAAAACCAAAAAACCCAACCAGAAAACCAGAAGAAAGGGTGCCAAATAAATATGTAATAGATGACAAAACTCCGGCTGAATCTTAAGCTGAGCCCTCCACGATCCAAAGATAACAGCTTCATTACGTTAGGCAAGAAGGAACTTCTCTTCAATTAGCTGATAAAAATTATAGCACAACAGCAGTTCTTGTTATGACCTTATATCTGAACACCAACATGCCCACAAGTTCCGTCAGATATTGGTGGCTCTCCAAGGTTGCCGGCCTATCTATTTTGCATATAATATGGGTTTTGTTAGCTCTAATTGCTAGCAACTGCAAAGCAAGAACAAAAGCTAACAAAATGCTGTTTCTTATCCACAAAACCAAACGCTGTTTCTTATTCACAAATGCTGCTGAGCCACAAAAAACAAAAGCTTCAGTTATTTTTTCAAAGAAGATAAACACACAAAACTCTATGAGATTGGCACACACAAAACCAAGCAGCAATAGTCTATTTAAAACTTAAATTTTGCTCTGCTGAGATTTACCTGTACCTGATTCAGTAAGACAACCGACTGTTTAAACCCTCCAATTACACCAATATAAACTCCCAGGAATTACTATGTACTTACCCAGACCAGATATGTTTATAGCTTTGACGGACTTCTTCATTTTATAGAGAACAGTTCGGTCAACATCCAAAGCCTACAACAAAAGAGAAATATTAAAAGTGAAATACTGGACTGTCTTCTGGTAAACCTGTGCCTTGGAAATCTCCTGCAATTATAATGCTATTATGTTAGTAAACTTTATTTCTGCAATTAATAAATTACTTGCCAGTTGCTCCCACCCCCATCCACACAACCTTTTCTGTCCCTTTGCCTACAAAAATACATCTTCCCTTTTTTGCTGGTGATCAGCATCATGTATTCCCAGCACCATCTAAAAATGAAACTATTTACACAGTATCTTCTTTCTACGTTAAATTATTAAAGAAGCTTAAAGCAGTTTCAACCCATTGTCGGCTCTGACACTGCTGAAAAAAACAAGTGGTATCACCTTCCCGGGCAGAATATTAAAAATGGAATTTCATTTCCGTTTCCTGGATAATTTAGTTAATTAACTGCACTCCCAATCACACAAACATTCTCACTGCTGCGCTGAACAAAATAAACTGTGTATCCCTCAAGAACCTTTCACACATTTTATCACTAGGCAAAACTTTCACCAACACAACATAAAATTCAAGTTTAAATTCTGTCCAGAATATTCAAAGCACTTATAACCGACTTGTTTCAAAGAAAGAAACGAAAGCAGGCAACCATTTTGCTTACTGAAGTGAAATATGGGCAGGCTCAAGAAAGGCACAACTCTTCTGGAATGGGGAAGCAGAATTATGATTACATAAATAATTTTATTTTTTTTTTTTCTTAAAAGAAACCAAAACCATCACCTTCGTGAAACTGCAAGAAAATCTGAGTTCCAGAGATAGTGATGTCTTTAGATTCCACTCAAGAACAATACTCAACATGATAAATTATATTATGCCAAGAGGTGTTTAGCATGATACGTGCTAAAATAGCAAACAAAAAGCACAAATTAATTTCAGTTTTCATTCAAAACATCTCAGTGAATCGCAGCAGCTGCACGTCTGACCTACCGTTGTTATATTGTTAACAATTTGTGTAAGAGAAATGATGTGGAAAAAACAGTACCTGGGACCCTACCCAGTTATTTTAATGTACTAAATGAAAAAAGAAATACTATCCCTCACAGTTCTGGGAGTATTCTTAAATTGGATCCATTCAGACCACAAATAGCTGGGCAAAATCTTTGCAGCATTCCTTGGAAACCAAGAGATTTAGCTGTTGCCTTAACATTATGGTGTCATGGTATTGCTATATCCATTGAAAGTTTTACCCCCAGCATCTTTACAGTTCGCATCTGAAACACATTAGCAGGAGAAGTGCAGAGGCCTTTTCACCTGGAATTCTGAAGTACAGAAGAAGGGGGAAAAAATTCTAAGAAAGCCCATAAAAGTCACACACAGCTCTCTCTGTTCACCCTCTTCAGCAACTTGAACAGCATCGACTCTAACAAGCCTGTATACAGCGAGATCTCAAAGGTTAGATTAGTCACCTGTCGGAATGAGAGTAAACAAAGTACATTCTCTCATTGTATATTCAGTGATTTCTAAAAATAACCTCAGAAAAGCACCATCTGATCAGCTGTCTACAGAGGAATGATAATTTCATCAACAACTGCATCAAAGAGCAATTACCTTCTTGAAGACAAAGCAAAAGGAATGTCTCCAACTACGAGTATTACAAGTCACAGCCCAAAGAGAAGGGTGATGGTCAGAGACTTGAAAGTTATAGATTCAGTTCCCAGCTAAAACTCAGATCTATGCATGCAGTTGATAAATTATTTAATCTCTGCACCTTCATTTGGGGAGAGGGAGAAGAAGAAAAAAAAAAAGGTGACAGCACTTCTTAAAACAGAAAAGTGCTGGATAGATAATGCATTGGCTGTATTATAAAGCACTTGTACTACACTGTGATCAAGGATCCAGACGGACCTAAGGATTCATAAAATCTTCTGGCCCATGACTGCCTCAGTCAGAAAGGACAGACTCTCAGTAAGGGAAAAACTTCAAATCCCCTGCCTCAACCAAAGTCATCATCTTGGTTTGCCACTTCTCTCAACCAACTCCCGCTTTCACTGGGATTAGCTAGTGGAAGAGTTAACAAATAAGGCACAGTATAGCCAGTCCAACAAAAAAATGATAGCTAATACCTCTAACACATCACTGACAACAACTTCAGCATCTAGCTACCTCAACAACATAAAAATTCAGACCAAGGATGACAGGAAAACACCACACCAACACCACAGACAATATTGAGGGCAACAGAACAAGCAGAACGCAAAGGTCTAACGTGGTAGCAATGTACGGGACTGGTGAGGTCAAGCTTCCTTGGGTCCTCCCTTCCTCCCCTGCTGGTCTTTTCAGCTCTGCCAGTGCAAGTGCTTGCAGGGATGTGTTTGCTGTAAACCACAGGGGAGAAGCGATCCATGTTTAAAATGATGCAAAGGAAAAAAAAATAAAAAGGCTATTTTTCAGTTGGGTTAACTTTCCAACTCTGGCTATCAGGCAGCCCCTTGATACAAAACAATCCAGCGGAAAAGACAATGGGAAAAACAGGAATGAGTAGGAGGACCAACATACCCAGGTGTTCCTGCTGAAGAATCCTCTGGGGACATTTCTGAGTAAGAATCCAGTAGCTGCATGAGTGTGTCAAGCACTTTTACTATACTGTTACCTCTATCAGATTCTTTTTTTTTTTTTTTAAACCATTAGCACTACATTAGCCTCATCATTTCTTCACATGTTCATTCACCACAAGTTAAAGTTAATTTTGTCTGGAAACTGCTCCCACATTTTTATGGTGATAAAAGACACTGAGTCTATAGGATAATGCTGAAACATCCAGGGAATCAATACGACTGACGCAGGCTAAATACCACCTTGACTAACATTGACTTAACACCATCTTTGCTAGTTGAGAACTCAGCTCAGCTCCTGCTCAGGCAGATGATCGACTTCAAAGCATGAAAACCAGAAAAATTATCCTAGTAGCAAAGTATCCTACCTCTGTATCAAAGCAACACGGACTCGACTTGTCATTTCTTTCCTCCCCCACTCAAGAAAGAAAAACACAAAAGTAGTAAGGAATTGAAGTAATGTGTGACAGTCAGTATTCCATGTAATTACATTTGCATAAAAAACCTAAAAGAATATTGTAATTAGCAAAATGAGCAAACTGTCACAAAAATAAACTAACTTCCATTCTTTAAAAAAATGAGCGTTTTATTGTTGAGTCAATTCGTTGATGTGACTAGTGAGAATGGGAAGAAATTCAACAGCAAATACTGCAAAGTTGTTTATCCAAGGGAAAAATACATACAAGAACTGGGAAATTAGTAAGAAAAAACCCCAAACCAAAGGGATCTGGCTTTCCCAGATGATTGCAGAATCACCAGAGTGCCAAAGTCATATGGCCATGAAAAATAAAAACACAAAGATACAGGAGATCTCCTACCAAAGAGAAGGAAACAAATTTGTCAAAACCACTGGATACTACATACTCTTTGAAATGCAAATAAGGTGTAGGTCCAAAACGTTGGTCGTGACAGTTTACGCTTCTCTCTGAAACACTGGATTTTTGACTCTGATGAACACTCATGGAAAAATTACACACACAAAATGGGAGGCAACGCGGGTGTTGCTCTCATCCACCAGTAGGTGAAGTATGGAATGGAATAAAAAGTCTTTCTAGAACTACTCGGGTTTTGTAATTAGATTACCAGGAATATGCTGTAGCAAACTTAAAATCGGCTAGCTCAAGCAGATAGCTAGAGGGAACTGGAATGTGCCCATTACACAAATATAAATAAATAAAAAGCACAAAATGCTGAAATAAATAAATCATTTAAAAAAACTAAAAGCAGAAAATGTAGGGAGAACAGGCTGCCTTCTTGAAATGCTCCCCTGCCACCCAAGGCTGTTTGGGTTATTATCCAGGCAACTAATGATCAGTGTGATTTTGTCTGGCTAACACAGCACTGATTGGCTTGCTCAGTTCCCCAGGCAGACAGGCTGTAGGGAGCCTCCTCTCTCCTGAATGGAAAGAGTTGAGTTGAACAACTTGCAGCGAGGAACTGGGAAAAGCAAATCCAACTCTGGAAAGCTTTCCGAACAGGAGATAAAGGGTAACAGATATCTAGCTATTTTAAGAGGGATCAAAATGAGTTTATGAAAGATTCGTGAAATTCTTTTGTGAAATCTTTGGTTAACACTGCACGTAAGAGCAGTCTGTAGGCACACGTAGCTAACAGACAAAATACTGAAAAACCTTGCATCTTTAATATTGCATTTTAATCTTGTTTATAGACCAAAAAATGGGGAGATGGACTTTGCCTTTGTTTAATTGAAAGACACTGGTGTTTATTTGTAACTAGTGTTTCAAAGGACTCATTTCAGCATAAAACTTGAAAATGTCAGCTGTCTTTAGTACTGTTCTTCATATTTTCTCATCCTTCTCTTTGTCCAACTCCCAGCACTTAGAAAACAGTTTAAATACAGCTGTATCTTTCCTCTACTTTGTGTTTCTAATCCTATATTTGTATCACAAACATAGAAACACCACACCGATGCGTGCACACACGGGAAAGTGCCACCCTCCCCTAATTTCATTGCTTTTTGCACGCCAGTATAGTGTTAGAAGCAGCAAAATTTAAAATGGCTTCTGATGTTGCACATTCTAGCATTTCTTTCTACCCCCTTAAATCATCCAGCAAATTTCTGAACCAGAAGTGACCATGTAATTCCTATGATGGGATCATTATGTCCTCTCGTGCAATGCTCCTAGTTTTGATTCAAAAACCTCTATTGCAAGACTGTTTATTTTGGCATCTTTTTTTTCCCCCTCAGCACAACGTAGTCAAGGAGGCCATATAAATCTTTTCCGTAGTCCCACTCAGTTTCTAC
The DNA here is from genome assembly GCA_013396935.1 of Baryphthengus martii. Taxonomy (NCBI): domain Eukaryota; kingdom Metazoa; phylum Chordata; class Aves; order Coraciiformes; family Momotidae; genus Baryphthengus; species Baryphthengus martii. The sequence goes on along the minus strand of VWZK01007667.1, from coordinate 99,961 downwards.
TGATGAGCATTCAGACTTCCCTTGTGTTAAAAACAATAAATACAGTTTTGACTGGGAGGGGTGGGGAAGGGAAAAAAAATTACATTATTGTAGAATTGCTACTATGCAGTGTGAACTGAAACTCAAAAATTACTTTCTTGAGTGTGCCCTTGTCAGTGCAATACTTTTTCAAATACAGTATTTACGTCTTCTGCTCAGTTACTTTCATGTGACTTCCAAGATTAATCTTGTGAAAACATTTTTAAGGCAAGTTACTTTTTTACATCAGAATCTACGTGGAGTTGCTGTAGCACACCTAGGCATTCTAAGAGATCATTTGTTTGACAAACCTAAAATATGCTATAATCAGTCTGATATTGATCATCTTCTCTTGATGGGAATTTCAAGGCTAAATAAATGGCAATATTGGATTAAAATACATGAATGTTAGGAAGTTTATTATCAAATCTGATGATCCTATCAGTATTCTTCTTCAAAATGCATAGCTAATCTCTCAAAATCACACAGAACTATGATTTAGTTTAAAAACTCTTTTACCTTGCAACTTAAGGCTACACAGTGAAAATGATTACGAAAGTTGTCTATTTGCTACATTTGAAAAACCTGTAATTTTTCATTTTTCTTGCAGTATCTTCAATTAGTTTACATCTCTTTGCAGTTATCACACATGCTCATATACACCACAAAACATTCAAGCCTAAAATTACCTGAAAGACGCTAATTATTTTTTTCAATTGTAATGTATGTTGTTTTTTTTTCTAGCAAGTTAAAGCTACCACAGCTACCATCACAAGCATGCTTTGGACACACTGCTAATGTATTTTTCACAGGGTATTCAATAATAGAAGTGTTAGGTAGTTAGGGTGCCACAGACTGAAAATTTCAAATTCCAAATTAAAATAATGAAGTAAATGTATTTCTGAGGCTCATAGAGAGTGCAGAAGCAGCAATTCAAATCATTACGCAAAATACTTAAAGTTCTGCATGTCTGATGAGAATTTAGCAACAAATGTGTTTGTAATAAGCATACCAGGGAGGGGGACAGGCATACCAAAATATAGAGAAGAAAACACAGCTTTTAAAACGAGCACTAGAGAGAGGACGCATCTACCAGTGATTAGTAGCAAAGCTTTTTTCCTCATGTAGGAACAAGGTCCAGTTTCACTTGTTAAAGGGCGATTTACATTTTAACTGCTTCAAAGCTTTCTATTCTGGACAATAAAATGTGCCAGCTAATTAGAACCAAACCCACCTTACCAGGAAAAAAACAAAAAAAAAACAAAAAAAAAAAAACAACAAACAGTCTGAGGTTACTGAAGCTTCCCAAAATATTATTCTACTTCCCACTTCACAGGCCACACTCTGCTTCTACACTTTAAAATAAAGTTGAAGTTGATCAAGTCCATTTCACAATGCCTAGGAAGATTCAAGCCCATTGGGAAATCCAATGTTCAAACATTTTATTGCTGTTTCCCTCCAAAAACAGAACCTGAAAACTAGCATCAGACCAAAAATCTGTATTGCCTGAATAGATCTGTGCAATATACAGGCTTCTCGCTTCTGCAAGTGGTACTAGCTCAAATTAGTAAACGTATTTAATACACTTTAGGCCGGCACAAATGAAATTAATGTATTGTTTGCTTTTTTTCAGTGAAGTGGGGGGAAAACAAACTGTTCTATTGTTACCCTATTTAATTAGAGGAGTAAAAAAAAGCAGGAAGGCAGAAACTGAGAAACTGAATGTCCTAAAGATGATTTTGGCACCTTTTATAGAACCAAAGGGTATGGGGAAAAACAGCAGTAGCAGCATAAATGGGGAGTCCCCAGGTTCTAGTGGTTAGACATTCAACAAACATCTTTTCTGCCATACTTCCAGCAGAAGTCTGGGTCTTCATCTTAGGCAAATGTCCTTAATACCAGTGTCTTATTTCTTTGTGGCCCAGGAAATAATTATCTGTAGAGAAACAGAGAAACCACCATACTGAGTCAGATCAACATTCCATTTAAACTGATATCCTCTATCAGTAGTGGCCAAAAGGAGATGCTGAGGGCAGTAAGCAAAGGAAAGCATGTACACACATCCTTCCTCAGGATACTTTCCCAGTTTCCAACAATCAATTTAAAAACAAAACACTGAGAGACTCTCAAATAGAAACACTACATAGCCCAAAAGGCAATTCTCAAGTGAAACAAGAAGCCCAAGTTTTCTAACTCCAGACAACAGCAAGAAAACAACTAGAGTTCCTGCAGCTCAGTGTGAGAGCCTTCATGACTGCACCACAGCCTACTGCGGGAAGTAGCCTGGGAAGAATGGGAAAGACTCAGCCATTATCTTTGTTCTACTTTTTATTTAAAACAGTTGAAAGTCTCTAATATATTCTTTTCCTCTTACCCACAGCAGCTTCATTTTAGAAAGGCTAAAATTAACTATTTCACATTTTTGGTTATTTGGCTGAGGTTTTGTTGAAACTGTTCACAGAACTGGATCTGAATTTGTGAAAAGTCTCAAAGTAGACAACTTAGGCCATTAGAACAATAACAACAAAAAAAATGCTTGGAAGTACTACTAAAGCAGTAACAAAACTTTGGGTAACAAATCCTGAAGTCATTTGAAAAATAATCCTGGAGACAGGAGCCTATGTGTTCTTCCCCACAGTGCACATCCAACTAACAAAGATACAAATACAATATTAAAATACTGATTTTAGATCCTATATAAACAACTATCTTAACCATTACATCTTTAAAACAAAAATTTAATCTCACACTCACTCTTAGTAATTTGCATTAAAATATCAGGCTACTCATAAATGCGTCTGTACTACATCCATTCCAGTGTTCTAGAGTAAGTAGTAATACCAGAGGCTGCTGTAGACGCTGAACACAAATAGGAACGTCCTTCCCCAAAACAAAAGGGCACAAGAAGAAACTTGGTCAGTAAGAAAAAGAGAAGTGATCAAATCATTACTGTAGAGCAAAGCAAGAATCAGCTCTTGTGCCTTTACTGCACTGATCTTGTTTAAATAGTGACAGTAGCAAGTTTTGAATACTCATAACCAGCAAGCACAATTGTTTGACTTTACTGGTGTATCTTTTAAGAGGCAATCCGATGCTTGCTGTAATTAATCCTCTCTGACTCAAAAGATCAGAGATATCCACAGACGTTCTATCTCAGTTTGTTACTTTTCTGTTAGAAATGAACTGTACACTGCTGGCCTCAATCTACTTTTTCTGTTACAGAAAGCAGTAAAAACCCTCCTAAATTATGTTAACCCCCTCCCAAATCCTTTTTCCATTCTCCTGCTGTTACGTCATTTACTGAGTTTCTTTTCTAAACCCTCTCCAGTTTCATTCCACTGATCACCTGGCACATTGAGGGAGGGATTGATAAACCGGGTGGAAAAAACCTCACAGGCATAGTCCGGGACAAGGCATTCTAGACACTGAAGGTATTCTAGAAGAATAACAATTTTTCAAACTTTAATCTTGAGTAGTTACTTTATTTCAAGTGTGCACCTGAAGAAATGTTCCAGAACATTATATTCTACAGTAGCTCCGATAGATAATTTGTATAAATAAGCTCTTGGGTGTGCGATCTGTCTACTTAAGATGACTGTGAAGGTACAGAGACAGACATGCAATAAAAAGGACATGGTTTATGGCTGAATTGTCTCTGCAAAGTCCCTTTCCACAAAAGCATTATTACTCCAGCATCTAGGTTTGTGGTTCTTGTGGGCCCAATGCCAAGGCAATCTGTTTGAACAAGCGCTGGTCTGTCTGGCAGAAAAACGCAGTAAACATTTCAGCTCTAAACTATTCTGCATACAGCTAAGGCTACGCATGGTGGCAAGAGGTAATAATACCACTGCTTTGGGAAATTAATACTTGTAAGTAAAAGGTTATTCTGTTGCAAAATTAAAAGACTGGAAAACTTGACACTGCCCTATGTTGTATACGCCAACACGCTCGAGCATGGTGGCTTTGTACAACCACTTCATCTGATGTCTAGAATTCAGAATCCTCTACCAATCCACTTCTCCTAGGAAGGAGAAACCCCCTATCAGAAGTTCAGAGCATACAAAATGTTACATCCTTAATGGAACACGATACTGTTTCACACCAAAAAAAAAGGTGATGTATCTGTGTATACATCACTGCATTTCCAGGTGTCCCTCGCTACATAAAGTTGGAAATGCAACAGATACTTAAGAAGGGGGAAGCCACCAAAAATTTTGTATAGTAACACCTCTTCCCTAAGAGATAATGGAGGTCACTTATGGCAACTATTTCTCCAGAAGACATCCACCTCCTGCATTAACCAATTTTTACACTGAGAAACATATTTTCCTTCTCTTTTCAAAACTTCACCGCTAACATTGCAGCTATTTGCTTTTAAAGAAAACACAACTGGACTTTAAATACAGATCTCATCTTGATGCACTTACTCTCCACATGGCCTCATTGTTAAACAAAGGGTGTGTAAATAAAACTCCCTTATTTATTATTTAATTGTTGTTTAATTTTGCAGTTCCGCTAGCCAATTCCTGATCTCCATATCCCTGTATTTAGTATTACATGCCTCAAGTTCCTAAGATATATCATTATGTGAAACGAAGTAAGACAGCTAACAAGATAAAGTTCCAGTGACGACTGTTTTGAATAGCCAAATAAACTTCCTTTACCCATGTCAAAACTCTCTGGTCCTCAGCCTGCAACAGACTTTTCTCTAGCTTCATGTTTTTGCATTTCTGTCTGCTGTCAGTATCCATCAAAGCCCTTCATGGTTCAGAGCCCAGCTGTTAGGAGAGGCTGATCCTCACCCTGTATCGCTCAACAGCATTTACTAGGCTGATGGGATTTTCCTTTTGCAGATTTCTCCATTCAATACTCTCTTCTCTAGTATTAAATCCTTTTATACACCATCAGAGCCAACAAGAATTAATCTTTGCAGAACATAATACCCTTTTATTCTGCATATGACAAGCTTTTTGAATAGAGGGTTTTTACTTATTTATGGGAAAAATCAACAAATGAAACACATTCCACAAACTCAAAAGTTCCCATATCAATGGTCTAATTCGGTTGTAGTAGTCTTCAGACCCTCTACTTGAACCAGGCAGACATGCCAGCTGCAACCTCTATAAAATGATGAAAAACTAAATAGTAAGTTTTCCCTATATATGATGCACTTACTCTGCCCTAAAAAACAAAACCTTAGTGGTGTGCGCACAGATCAAGTGAATGCCATTAACTGACCCTATAACTCTCCATCCAGCATTCCTTTGACTGTTTCTTCATTTATCTTTATTTATCCAATAATTCTAGAGACCAGAAATTAACCAAGAAAATAAGTCTACAGCAACATAGCACAATCAAACTTCAGGCTTAACGGGCCTCTGAGAACTTCTCAACAGAAACAAATAATAAAATCAGTATTACAAAGACCTTTTGACAGACAAAAATATGAGGTGGCCATTCTGAAAGGCACAAAAACTATCTAGTTCATGATACACCTGGAACTTTTAGGACACCACACTTCCACAACCACGAATAGCAGGTAAGTAGAGGGGACTCCAGAAGAGACAAAGACACCTCAAATGTACCAAATATTCCTAGGGAAACACTGAACCAGCTGTCAAAATTAGGATAAGCAGAGACAAAGCAATATATCAGACACCATCTCTCTATTATTAGGGTAGAAATTTATGAAAGACATCTACTTGTAATACTGGTGGAATATTAATTGTTCTAGCTTAGTTTTCTTCAGTGGAGAGCTGTTTCCTTTTACAATTTAATACATTTTGCATAGCTAACCTTTCAGTTTCATTTGACAGTTATCACACGAAAGCCCAGCGTCAAATGATAAAACTCACTTTCTCTTGAAATACTGGAAAATTATTTTTTTTTTGTACAGTGGCTTCCAGACTTCAGCCTGTGATTTTCATTCCATCCTCTCTATAATTCAGTATACCACCTTTGAAAATCTCTGCACTGTCTCTCAGTATTAATGCATTTTTTCTCCATTAAAAAAAGTAACAGCATAATAGCATAATTAACAGCAGCTAATGCAAACATAAGATTAACTTACTGCAATCAAACATTTGATAACATCAGTACCTCCTTTTGGTTAAATGGAAGAAAGAAATTCCATTAATTTCATTTTGTTTATGCTTTGTCATGCTGTAGCTATCGGTAAAGAGCTTGAGTTCTTGTACAAATACATGATTACAACACTCCACAAATGCCCATTTGGGAATTTGTTTTTAAATGAAAGAATGCATCCAAACTGTCTTATATTGTCATTCATTTTAGGTGCCCCACTACAGAAATCTCAAAACACTATTACAGTCTTGAAAACAATGACCCTAAATTCTGCTGGAATTTCAATAGCTTTGGGTATAACTAAAGTTAACAATTCAGGCACTCCTATCACTAAGGACAGCTTCCTAGAAGTGTAAGTGAATCAAGTCACACAACTGTTAGTGTACCGAACAGTAGAGAGAAACCATCCATTTACATCATATTTGATGTAACAATAAAAGCTTTCCCCTCAGGGTGACCATTGCCAAAATAATTAAGGAGTTCACATACACAGAAGATATCTATGAAATGGAGTAAACAGTACTTCTCTCTATCACTAAGCACTAGGAAGGTAAATTCATATCCAGATGCTACCTAAGACAAAACACGGAATAACTTCAGCGTTTAAAATTGAAGCAGTATAGCAGGAAGAAGCCAATCCAGGCCTATCAGCACTTCTGTCATGTTCTTAGAAATAGGAAACAGCTCTTAGAAATAGGAAATGGCTACTGAATCAGCCGACTGAAACCGAAGAGACAAAGGCCTGAACCTATACATAACTGATCACCGCATCTCCTTGCACCATCAGCACACCCATACGGCTTGGGAGACAGGGAAGTCAGTGGCAAACACTACCACTCCATCCCAAGCACAGCAAAACCTGCTTGAAAATACTTACATGGGCAGCTTGTCAGCCACAACCAGAGCAGTTAAGCAACCAACGACAATGAACTAAGCAAAAGAATGAATGAAACCAAACGAAAAAATAGCTTACAAAAGATTTATCACTTCATTGCTCCTCTCTTCAGCACAGCCAGCATCTAGTCTACATGGAGCTCAAAGTGTAGGAGGGCTCTGCTGGTATTTTTTCTGTTGTTGTGCCTCATACACCTACAGGTCTGGAAAACAAACAAATTATTAAGAACATGTGCTCTGCAAGACTATACTGCGTGTTCTGCATGTGAGGGTAGAGCAGGGGCTCTGTGTTTTCATGTGCTAAGGAAATATCCATTCCTATTGCTATAGCCCAACAGTAATCCTGTTTGATTGAAGGGGCTTACAATGATTAGTAAATGCATTTTGTTTCAAAGTTGACTTCCCTGGAATACAGTTTAAGTTTCCTTGAAATTGCGTATCCTAGGAAAGAAATCTTTCACTAATGAAGAACAGAAACCATTAAACATGAGTAAATAATCCGTATGAACGTTCACATTGCTTCACTACTATCTTCCCTCCCTACATGCCTTCTAAGTGTAGAATAAAGCTTTCAGAAACATAGAAGTAATTTGTTCAGCTCTAATCACTTAAGCTGGTTTGATGTATCTACACACATACTTAGCATAATGCCGAGACAGAATTATAGATTTCAGACCAGAACTACATTGATAATCTGATCTTTAATCAGGGATAGCTGAGGGGTCCACAAACAGCAGATGGTTCTACACACCACACTGCTCCAAGACAACAAGGAGCAGAGTTTCAGCCTTCCCTTTCAATTTTCCTATTTCTTCTTGGTTTAACAAGTCAGATGCTAGAATTTATACTACAGCTTCTTTCATGTTAACTTTTACAGTCACCCTTAAAGAATATATTCCAAAGAAATACACTTCACTGCACAATGTCACTTCCATTGTAAATATTTTTGTGAAATGGAGTTCACATATACAAAGAAGCAAATTTTTCAAATTCTGTCCAACACCTACTCACTTGAAAACAAAGCCTACTACTCTAAATGAGAAGTACTGAATCACACTACCAAGCTTATTTCCTGCAAAGCAGCATCGCTCATAAGAAAAAAGCTATTCAGTTACAGCCCCGTATCTCACTTCCTCCATCAATAAATTCTCCCCCATAAAGCAAATTATTTCCTCTTTCCAAATAAAAGATATATATACAACATCTAATAAAGGCTGCATGATATGTAGTACTATCATCTCCCATTTTCTGGGTACATAACATTCAGGACTCTTCTTCCACCCTTCCAAACTATAGGATAGGATGTAGCTATGATTCACCATTATCCACTTTCCTCCATCACTATCCCTTCCCTGTACCTCTGTGTGCCTTCTCACTATACTGATCCTTTTCACATTAGTCCTCCCTCCACATTTTCTGCCTGGTGTTTTCATCCTACTTCCTGCATAAACACCGCTGCACTCCCCCTTCCTTTGCAGTTCCTGTCGATTCCGATTACTCTGAACTTCCTTAGACTTCTGATACATTTCCTTACACACACACACGCTTCCTCTAATGCTTCTGCCTATATGCCAGTTCCTGACACCCCACTCCTCATATGCCATCAAAGTACTTCTGCCTCTGGATGACTTTGACTCCCACTTCATCTTTAATTCAGATTCCATTTTCTTGCTCTTCACTATTGACTGATCCTCATATTACTTCTTACACATTTCAGCTATTACTTTCCTCAGTCTTAGCTTTTCTTGTGTTCCCACTTTCTGTTGTTTCCTCACCAAATTTACTCCATTTAATCCCTACACTGATGTAAACTTTACAAATGAAGTCTGGATTTAGACCAAGTAAAAGAAGCTGGTGGTCATCTTAATCACAGACAATCTCGTATCTCATACCAAAACTGTTCAAACTCACGTCTCCACCACCAGCATTTTTCATAAAGAAGAGCTTGAGTTTGGTGCTAACAGACACGAGACTGTGTGGGGAAAGGGTAGGAAAAAGAGAAACAACCCTACCATCAGCTTGCAATAAAATCAATACTTACAAACACCAAACTTCTGTTTGCCCCATAAATTGATCTGCATTTTTCAGCCGGGTTTAAGGATGGGAAAAAAAAAAAAAGTAAAATGGACCAAAGCAGAGATTTTAACTTTACATGAAACTGGGTGTAATCACCCTCCACAGCTTTACAAGTATGATCCTCAGTAATTGTGTTTTTCCATAGCAAATTGCCAGCACCAATGCAAGAGTAAACAAGGAGCCGCACAATTTCTCCTGACGTGAGGTTTTTGCACATCCGGCTATGCTACAACTTAAAAAATAAAGCAAATGTGAAAGTACTGCCTTCTCGCATAGCACTGGCTGAAAATACTTGTTTATAGTATTTTTCAAGTATTTCTGGAAGCAGGAAGTGGAACTGGTTACTCCACTAGCCTGCCCCTCATCCAGGGATACTTGCAAGCTTTGAGTAAATCCATCTCTCCTCTTCAATTTAACAGTCATGGTCTGTTGCAATCATTTTTACTCCCCCTCTCCATCCCTGCTTTTTTAATCCTCTGTGCTTAAATCAAGTATCATACTAGTCCTCAGAGGATTTGTTGGGAGTATTTGCTAGTTACTATCCTAGTTCTTTCAGAAACCCGGAAAATAAGTTAACCGGCTCCAACAAACCAAGTGCTTAAGCTTCCCGTTTTGTTTATTGCTTTGCTTACTTGCACCTCTATGCCCACTATCCATTCTACCTCCCCCCCGACTTTGAGCTCAAAGACGTGCAGCAGAGCACTCCTTTAGATTTGGTAATATCTACCATATCTACATTCTAACTGCGTATTATTCTTTCTTTTTCTCCTCACAACTCTATGTGCTTAAAGAGTGGGTTTGTTTTCTTTACTGCCTGCTGTTATTCCTAAAGAAACTTGACTTTTGCAAATCTGTCTTTTATCTTTACGCATACTCTTTAAAAAAAAGTCAGCATCTTGGCTTGTCGCCGCAGATGCCTGACCATGATGCGGCTGAAATACAGCTCTTCTTTAGTCCTCTTTACTCTTCCTCCACGCTTGCAGTGTTAGGAGACAGTCTGCTTCACTAGACCATAACCAACAGGTTCTCTTGAATTGAATCCTGTCTGTCATCACCTATGCAGATCCCTTCTGCACAGCATCCCTAAAATACAGTCTCATCATTTAATGTGTACTATTTTGACATTCTGGCTTTGACAAATACAGTCTTCCTTAGTCACATCCACTCATGAAACTAAACCTGTCTGTTTGTCTTTTATGCACTGAATCCCTCTCCGTATCTGTAAAGCACTCTCTTTTGCACCAAATGAAAGACAGCAGTCTTTGATTCTCACATTTATTAGTGAGCAAAACCAATCACCTCTTGTTCGCTCTTGACTCCCCCTCCCTCTGATCAGACTAACTCTAGCCACAATACCCGGCTTTTTAGAACGTTTGGGGTTTTTTTGAATCGAACCCTCATGTTTTCCTACAAACAATTAGTTGGTACTTAGCTCACCACCACTTATGTTTTATAGCACCCACAAACTCTTCTGAGCTACACTGATCACTAAATAGAATGGGAAGGGGAGCATGGATGGAAAATATCCCCACAGCTGGAGAAGCTTCAGAAAGATTTCATCCAGAATTCTCTTCTTCCCTCCCCAGCAACTTCATGATGTATATAACATTTCTTTAGAGTCAGTGAGGACCGAGGGTAAGCGAACTCTTGCCACTAGCCGCTCCATGAGAGACGCCCCAGCTTGACGTGAGGCCCATCTGAGCCCCGGCCATGACTCTAGGACCATGGACAGGGCTGGGCCAAGGCTGTTGCACAGGGTGCATGGTGAGGGAGCTCCATGGAGGTAGGGCAAAGTACCAAGAACCTCTGTAGCAAAGGAGTTTAAGAAATTAGGAGAGATAAGGAGACTGTAAACACCAAGAAAGTATAGAGAAGCTTGACAATCAAGAAAACAGAGGAAAGAGCTAATCTAAATAAGGCTACGCCCAACTTTTCTGGAGCTTCAGGTGTAAAGGTTCTCTATTTCAGGGGTAATGGTGAGAGAGATCATGTGGGCTGTTAAGAGCGAGGCTCAGAAGCTGAGGTGCAGGAATTTAGATAGAAAATGGTTGTACGTCATCACAGAATCACAGAATTGTTGAGGCTGGAATAGACCTCCAAGACCACCAAGTCCAGCCTATGACCCAACACCACAACACCTAGCTAGACCACGTCACTAAGTGCCACATCCAATCTTTCCTTAAACACCTCCAGGGATGGCTACTCCACCACTTCCCTGGGCAGTCCACTCCAGCGCCTAATGACCCTTTCCGTGAGGAAGTGCTTCCTAAGATCCAACCTAAACCTCCCCTGGTGCAACTTAAGGCCATGCCCTCTTGTCCTGTCACTAGTTGCCTGGGTTATTAGTGTATTATGTTTAATATATATACATATAAATACACACACATATAGAAGGTGCAAATCATAAAAAAAAAGAAAATATTTCAGAGTTAAACTAAAAAGTTTAAGAATCACTACTCTAATGCACGTGCTTATGAACAAACCACTTCACAGTGGTTCAGTTACAAACACAGTACATTAGTTTGGTGCACCCAGGTTTCTTGGATTCCTCCACCCATATTTATGAGCTGCATCCACCTGACATGTGGACTTGTAAGAACTTTGCAACAGGGATCAGGCTTCTGTCCTGTGACTTTGCAATGCTTTTCAGAATGAAGGTCTCACCTTTACCTGGCATTGCTCTATATATGACAGGCGGAGAACAACACGAAGATGAGAAGAGGAAGTGAAGGTGGGTTAAACCTAAGCAGAATTAGCCACTTTCCAAGTCTATTTTCTCTTAGCATCAGCATGATGTACACTAAATCCAGATAATACGGTTTTGAGAAAAGCTGCAGCACTACAGAAAAATCAAAAGACAAAAGCCACAATTAACAAAACACTTCAGAAATGTACAAGTTTTCAATTGATCCTTCCGTTGTGAATGGGGCCATTTGGTAATAGGAAGCAGACGCATAAGTGGATGCATCAAGGTAAGGTGCACAACAATCTACTCACACGGCTCAAAACTGCACATTGTAATTTAAAGGTTTACTGTTTAAATTCGGTATTTTAGCTCCAGTTGCAGATTTATGATTTAGCTCTGGCATTTCTGCTATGTCTATCTTCTATACTCCTCTCAAACAGAAAAAAATTCCCCACGCTCCTTTTGAAATCATCATGCCATTGTGACATAATGCCTTCTGCAGAAACCTCTTTGGATGCTGATGACAGAGAATCCTGATTCCAGAAAGGAAGCAGAAGTGGAACATACAAAAATGTTTTAAACAACACTTATTTATGCAACTGTATTTAGTAATGAGGTAAGAAAAGTCTGCAAATACGTTCTACCAAAGAACAGATTGCAGTGAGCATAAACATCCATTTTATTAAAAGGAATATACAAATAATAGTAGGAAATTTCCCAAAACACACTAGAATACGTGACATTTCCTATCGTTTCTCAAAGTATATGAAAACATCTCCTTCGCACAATTTTCAAAAGGAAGTCACAATCAAGTAGTATAGAAAGACCGAACTCCGGTCCTAAAGACCTAACAAGCAAACAATATATGATAGAAAAGGATGAATATAAGAAATACACCAGTATATGGATGATCCAGCCTCATATGTGCCCACCTTACCAAGTCATTACTACCTCTTACTAGCTTTTCAGAACCAAAATGGAGCAGAGAGAATTACAGACATTTAATGTACAAGAGGGAATGAAATTCTATAAGCATTGATCTCTTACACCACAGTCGAAAAGTGGGAATGCCTTAGGCGGTAAGAACTTCTTACCATTTCTCATGCAAAAACTTGAGTTGTAAGTGATAGTGAGGAAGACAAGGATTTGACAGTGAAATGACATGCTGCATTTCCAGGAGTGGAAATTACAGGGGAAAAAAAATAGTAACTAAAAAGTCATGTCAAAGTGCAAAATAACAGAATCATTGAAGTGCAATAATCAAGGAATAGGGCCTACAGGAGAAAAGCAAGTAGAGAGATGAAATTACAAGTTATGGTTTTAACATTAGTTTCACAGATTTTACAGAAATTCCTGGAGAGTGGCTTTTAGATAGATCCCAAACAATTAAAATCTATTTTTATCCAGAGAACCAAGACCATCTTTGGTACCACTATACTACTTCTTTTGGTTGTATATCTTGCCACCACACATTTGTTCTACTTCTTACAACATATTCATCCCAGTAGCAAGTGCTACTATGCTGGAGAGGGTGTTCCAGTAACCTATTAAACTTCTCTCAATGTTGCCATTCTTCTCTCTTTATAGGGAAATCTGTGCATGCAGTAAAGTTTAAGTAGGCAGGGTGAACTTTGCACCTCAAGTCCGGACTTAGATGGAAACATGTTCAGCACATGAACTGTCTGCTACTCTCTGTTTACACGGTAGCCTACGCAACAGTCCCGGGCCCTCCCTTCTTGGTCCACAAGCACTGGACCAAAATAAACAGGTAGAATTGAAATAAACAAAAAGGATTTCTATGGGCTTTCGTTCCAGTCTTTATTGCAAATCTCAACTCATGCTTAAAAAAAAAAAGGCACACTTGGATTCTAGTCATTAAATGAATCTATAAAATACTTTCTAAAAATCTTTAAGGATGACAGCTATTAGGACTACTTAGCAGGCTCCATTACAGTTCAGGGATTATTTTATTTAACTTATAGCACATAAAAGACAGAAGTGTATGTTCTAAGTAATAGCAGTACTAAAATCAGATTTTTAAGTGTTCATATCTTAAGAATGGTGACCACACATTTTTAGATCTCGGGACCTTTAATGGAAACAGTCAACTAAAGACTGCATTCGTCAGCCTAGATTACTGGTTTCAAGCAATCCCTCCCCCAATCATGTGACTATCAATTAAAACTTGTTTAATCTTACTCGCTATCATACAGGCAAAGATTAAACAGTAACCTGTAAGGACCTGTGACATATATTGCTCAGCTGTAATTTTTGTTTTAGCAGAAGCTAAAGATTCCCAGCATCTTGCTAAGCAACACCTTAATCTGAGAACAATGCAGAAATTACAAGATTCCTTTTCCTTTGAAACGGTGTTGTGTTCTACAAGCAGGCCTTTTCTAATCCCTTTTCCACTACTGAGAGCAAAGGATCAGATTCTCCAAGTGTCTGATTGGGCACTAGTTCCCTAAGTGCAATGCAGGCACTTCTGGTGATCTCAAAGGCCACGTTCCGGGGTCTGTAATTGGTGTACACAACCACATAGAGCAGTAAAACCCAAAGTATGTTCAAATGATACTAAAAACCAATCATATTCTGCAACTGCCAGAGGTCAGTTAATCCAAGCTCAGAAAACACCAATTTAAGACAACACCATTGCCCACAGAGACATGTTGTTAAATTATACACTTAACAACTGTCCAGCATCTTATTGATTTCCTCCCTTAACAAGCCCTTTCCACTCCATCACTAAGAGCAAGGCCTCATTAACCAAACTTTTAAGACACTATTAGATACCCGCTAATTAACTAAAACAGAACTACAAAGCTGGTAGCCAGCAGTGTTAATGACAAGCGCAAAAGACTTCTCATTGGGATCTGGAAAGAGGTACCTGCATTTGCATAGAGCTGAGGTCAGACTAACAGGTGACAGCAGCCCCCACCTTTAGTGCTTTGGCACTGCCTCCTCCTGTGCCTCTGCTTCCAAGGCAGCAAGCACCAGCCTTGGGGGCTCAAGCTGGCTTCATGCAGGCAGTTGCATCGTCCATTCCAGAGCCAGATTTGTTGGGAAAAGCAATTAAGAGATGTCCTCAACCTATCAGTACTAGCCAGCGCATTTGTTGATTTAATACCTGTGTACAATTTCCTGGATAATGAAAAGTGTCTTCAGTTAATACACTAGCTCCTAGCCACTTGGTAAAACCAATGCGTACACAAAGCCTGCAGCCAGCACTTACCCATGAACTGTTTTGAGCAACACATTCCCTAAATCCTACACAGCCAGACTTCCTAGTTTTCTGAACTCTACTGTCTACTGCAACCAAGGGGCACATGCTCAAAAAACTAACGCTTCATAGTACTTGTGACACCGGGAATGCACAGGTTCTTTGCATTACCTATACATTTTCAGAGGCATTCTTTACTAAGCCTTAGTTCGTAACAAACTGAAGAACTAAGTCAAGCCCAGCCTTTTAGGAAGAAGGTGCTCAGCACTGACACCTCCATTACACAATTTATAGACAGCTTTTTATCAAAAGATGACATTTAACCAGAAAAATCAAGCACGTCACATCAGAGGATCTGAGTATTTCCAAATCAAAGAAGTCTAAAACTGAAAAAAGATTTCACCGTTTCGAAACTGTGAAAATTTGTTTGTTGCTCTTGATAAATCACAAAGGTAAAAAAAAAAAAACAAACAGTAGTCATTTCAACTTTAGGAGAGCAGCACAAGCAGGCAGCAACTGCTGATATTTTGCCAGAAGTGCTAGATAGATCAATACTATTAACAGCAGCTACAGTCAGTGCAATCTCTCATCCCCTGCTATGCAAACTTTACCTAGACCTGTAAGAAAGACACTAGGCATACTCTTTAACATCATTATCATAAAAGATAATTTTTGTACCTACACTAGCAGACAGTGTCTAATATCTGAAATATGCAGAGACACAAAGATTTAACATACCAACTGAGCTTCTTTAAAAAAAAAAACAACAAAAAACCCCAAACAGCAGTTTATCAGTTATGACACAAACATAAATGCCTGACAGATTAAATCAGAAAGGAATCCACCAAATTTTTAAATATGTATCATTCTCCTAATGTAAAAAAAAAGCTTTCAAGCTGCAACTTAATGAAATGAATCTTTAAAAGCTCTTAAGATATATATATGCTATAAATTCCGTGCATTATATAGAAATTTTATACCAACAGACATGAAAATTAAAAACTTTTTTGCCTGTTTTTTTTCTGATAAATGATCCAACATTTTTGCAACCATACAGCTTTGGAGATCGAGGCTTAAGGGAAAGACCAATTTTTGTGAGACTTAGCACAAAAATCTCTAAACCTAGCAAAATTGCATCTGACCAAACACAAAAACTTTAATTTTGTGTTAATCTGTTATTATGCAGCTCCACCTTACAACAAAAGTGATTCACTATTATAAATATTCTTTAAGAAAAAGTTGTCTTTGATACTGTTGATTTTAAGACTATCAGGTTAATAAGGTATAATTAAATCCAGGCATTTTAAGTGCAAGCTTGCAGGGAAGAAAATTACCTCAGGAACACTCCTGTGCAGAGTATTTTCAATTCAACTCCTTGCTTTAGTGGTTTTGGGAACTTGCAAAACAGGAAAATCTTGAAAAGGGTGTTTAAACGCCTAACCTGGGCTGTTGGGTTTTTTTCACTTAAGACACGTTAATAATCCATCGCTAGTGGCAGTTCTTTTGTAAGGGACATCAACTACTGACAAGCCGCTTTTTGCTGAAGAGGTTCTTTTTAAAAATACATGCTTAGCGCAAAACAAACCAACTAAACGTACACTGTAAGAACTGATGTAACAGGTAGATGGAGCAAATTAATTAATCTGCATCACAAGTAAGATTCCCCCCCCTCCTCCAAGTTACTTCAGAGAAGCTGCTAGAGGAATCAAGATACACAGACGCTTCTCATTTCATTGTGAGTATATGACTGGGACGTGGAATGTGCTCTCGCTGTGTTCAGACCTGTCCCAGATTTCCCTCTGATTTGAAACAGGAGGGAAAAAGAGTGTCTCTCTCCCCAGTGCTGGCAGCCGTGGTAGGGAAGGTTCTTCCCGTCAGGTTCAACGGCATGTTTCGTGTATCTTTAAAGAAAGAAAAACAAACAGCTCTCTCCGCGAGACAAAAGCGGCTCAAACGAAGGATCCACAGCCCAGGCTGTCCAAGAGAAGGCAAAAAAAGAGGGAGCCCAGGCTCCCGCGTACCGAGGGGAGGCTGAACCGCTCTGGGGGCGGCGTGCTCTCGGCTCCTCGGGAAGGGCAGGCATCGCCTTGCCACCCTGCAGAAGCGTTTCCCGAGGGAAGCCTCCCTTAAAGCATATTGCTCGAGGCGGGGAGGGTGTTTAAATTTCTATGTGCGGGGACTAGAAAGATTAAATCCCACCTGTACCAGGAGGCAGGCAGATAGATAACACACACGCGCGGAGGAAAAGACACTCCAACGTACCCTACCGCCGGGGCTGGCAGGGCCCAAGCCCCACGCGGCGGCCAGCGGGGCGGGAAAGAGGGGCGGCGAGGCCGAGGCGGTTCAGGTGTCTCTGTGAAGGAAGGGGCAGAGGGGGGAGGCTGGAGAGTTCAAGCTCCCTCCCAGGGAGGAGGGAGGGAGGACGGGCGGAACCGACCGGCTCGGTGCTCCTCGGGCGTCAGGAGAGAGAAACGAGCGCCCGGGCTCCGAAGCCCCCCGGCTGGCAAAAGAGGGGGTGGGGGCCTGCTGGCGCCCCTGCCCCGCCGTGCGCTGAAGGGCGAGCTCGGAGCGGCGNAGGGGAGAGGGGAGGGGGGGAAAGCAGGCGGCTCCAGGGGGAGGGGAGGGCCCAGGAGGGGCTCCCCCCTTACATCGCTCAGCAGCCGGCGGCGGCAGCGCCCTCCTTGCAGCCCCGCCGTCTGTAGCGGTGCTGTTCCTCCGCCGCCACACAAGGAAATTCCCCGCACCCACACTCCTCCTCCTTCTTCTCCTCCCCGCGCGGTCACGCAACACCGGGGGCCGGGCACACGCCCAGCGGCGGAGCGAGAGGGAGGCAGCGGCAGGAGCTGCCTCCACACCCCGCCCTCTCTGTCGCTTTCTCCCTCACGCACACACACACACACAGGGCGGAGGCGGGCCGAGGCGCGGCCGCATGACCCCTCCTTTAGTCTCCGCACTCCCGGAGCAGACCTGCCGCCACGCCGTCGCCCCCCGGCGCCCGCCCTGAGAAGATGGCGGCCCCCGCCTTGCTTCCCGAGCTCCGCCGGAGAAAGAGGAGCGGACGGAGGTGAACGGCGGGGAACAGCGTGGCTCTAGCGGCCGGCACCGGCTGGGTGATCCTAGGGACAGGCAGGACAAATCCTGCCGTGTAATTAAGATCGTGTTTAACAACAACAACCCAAGGGCACGGGAAGGTGAGGTGCGGTGCCTACCTGATGCAAGGCAGGACGGGTGGAAGCCCACAGGAAAGCTCTCTGCGCTGTCCCCTCCGCGCCTACCCAGAGGCGGCAGGGTCAGTCAGTCCCTGCCCTCACACTTCGTAACCTGTATTTCGACAGTTTAATCAATCTTACGAGTTCACTGCCTCGTTTTGAGGGAGCTAAAGTTGGGAAATGCTGTTTTTCCCAAGAGGTCCACACGAAAATACTTTTAGACTAAGTAACATGTATATCTAAATTCTTAGAAAGCATTTTTGGTACTCGAAGAGGAAGCATTGTTATGAGAGGAGGAGACACTTTGTTCTTTAATAGAAAGCCACAAGGATTAATCGAGGCAGAAAGGGCAAAACGCAGCCTGAGCGTTGGTGTTTGTGGCTGATGCTGCAGAAGGGAGATTGGCAAAGTGTCACTGAGCGGGCATGGTGCTCTCCTGTGCTGGGAATATGGGTATATGATCCATGGCAGTGGTTTCTCTTGGCCTCAAAGCCCTGAGGACTTCCAGCCTGTTAGTGCAGGAAGCTTTGGAAGTCTGCATTTTGGCCCAGAAACTCTCTTGTGGCTCTTTCACTCCCTTCTGGTGATAGAGTTATTAGCTTTTTATAAGTGATTCTTTATTACTATGATTTAAAACTCTCCAGGGGATTCAGATGAGTAAGCAGGTACTCTCTTGCTGCAGTTTGTAAAATGTCCAGATAAATAACTACAGGCCTACCTAGATGTTACTGCCCTTTGCCATCCTTGCTAGTGTTTGGAGAATTTCTCCTTTAGCACAAGTGATGAAGCTTGTCAACCACGTTTATTTTACTGGCTGTAGCAAAGCAGGTGAATAAACAGGGACTATCTGCATGTTCTTTCCGTTTTTAACTCTTAGTATCTTTTCTCTTCTAATGCTCCTTATTTGCTCTCAAAAAACGCCACTGTTACCTTGCTCCTAACTTTTATCTCCATATAATTTGGTATTCTAAGGTCCTCTCCTTATTAAGACTTCTACATGTTTCAGTTAATGGGCCATATACAGGTATAAATTGTTCTGGTGCCAATACATTGAACTTCATGTCTGTATTCGTACGTCACAATAAATGGGTGTATCTCTAACCAGCTGATACCTGTAAAGCAATACTTATCCCACTATTAGCCAAATTCAGTAAACTCTAGCATTCTTAAACTGTCTGTCATGTTTTCCAATATGGCATATTGATTTATAAATTTTGTAGAGGATGAAAAACTTGAGGTCTGAAAGGCAAATAATACTAGAGTTTAACTTTTAGCAACAGCTCTTCTATCAGTTGTTGTCCAAATCGGCAGCGTCTCAGTTCGATCTGCAGCAGGTGCATCTTCACTTTGATCATTGGAGTGTGTACAAGTAAGACAGTATCATCGTGCAATCACTCTTTAAATGCTATAGACCATATTTATACAGCAGGTTACGTTAGATTGCTGCAGTGATATTTTCTGATCTTTAACTTAATGGATTCAGAAATTTGCCATCCCAATAAAACTGCCAGGCATTTTTGCTGGATGAATTGTGCATTTGACTCAGTTCTCCTTTTCCTGAAGCTGAAGACTTGTGCTTAAATGAACCTTCTAGCAGATACCTAGTCTTGGTATTAAGACTCAACAGTTTGGAGAAACCACTGCGTCTGTGTTTTATGACAGTGGCTTGTCACGATTACTATGTCTCCAGCTATTGCTTGTTACTACGTTTTCAGAAGGTTAAGGAGCTATTCAATGCTCAGACTTTTCTCCCTATGAGCATTCTTGTGCACTATAATGAAATCATTTCTCAGTTTTGTTTCTTGATAAACCAAGCTGATCAACTCCCCTCTTCTAAAAGAAGACAGAGCTAATTTGAATTGCTTTGCATTGGCCACAAACCAAGACTGAGTACACAGATGGTGACTGTGGGTCAACTGACATGTGGCAACTCGTTACTCTGCAGTAACACATTTATTAGTGTGTGTGAGTCCTGTGTCTCTCACTGAAAGGATATTTTCTTAGCTCTTCCATCATTTTTGTAGTTCTAACACCTCAATAAATTATTATCCTGTTTTTTTACTCCCTCACTGTTACATTCAAGAGTTTCATTAGACTTTCTGGTCCCATATCGTACTGGCTCATCTACCTGTCCAGTTTGGCCTCTATAAGCAGCACTTAATTGCAGCATCCAGCCCCATTCCTAGAACCTGTGAACAAGTGTTGCAGTGGAATGGCTCAATAATGAGACAGCTGGGAATGAGGCTCGCTGTGTGGGATCTGGTACCGCTATTTTATCTTCAGGCTTTTCCTTCTTGCTTGCTCACCGTTGCTCATTCTCCTCTGACTTTGGGCACTTCCCTTTCCCCTTTCTTCTTTCTCCCCCTCCTTCCTCTCTTTCCTTCCTTCCTCCCTCCCTCTTTCCTCTCTGCAATTAATAATAGATAAAATATCCCTGTCTTTTTTGACAGAGTCTCACAGGTAGTAATCTTCTACTGAAGAGAAATAAATAACTGAAACAGTTTCCAAAGAGCCAAGCTCTGCATACTGTGGAAAAGCTTCTAATCTTGTGGATACACATAGACAACAACAGCATACAGTGGTTTGAAATATCAGGGCTTAGATCTTTTTCCCCTGCAGGAGTTACGAAAATCACGATACTTGGTTTGTACAAAGATTTCTTCCTACACTGACTTTAAACCAGGATTAGTGGTTTCATCAGTGTTAAAAACATCAGACCTTCAAAATCATAACTCATTTTCTTCTTATTTTGGGTTTTAAGCTTTTAGAAGTCTTATTTGTACGTCAAAATATTTATTTGCATCACTGCCTGTAAGAACCCAAGCCAAGGACCAGGTGCTATACCAACACAGAACAATAAGGCAGGCTCTGGAGATGGATCACCTAAAATGAGCTGATGGAAAGGCAATTGAGTGAATATAAGGAAATACTGGACCATTATTGGTCTGTATGGCAGTCTGTGATCCTCACACAGTTGCCCAAATGTTTCTTAAGACATTCTAAGTGGGGTTTTCAAGGAGGATTATGAGATGGATAGGGATGTTTAAGGGGGAATTACTGCAAGAAAGAGGATCAACATAAGAGAAAGTGCACAAGACCTTGTGTCCTTGAAATTTAACAGTTCAGAGTTGGAGGGTAACATCATGGATCAAACAGACACAAAAGTTAATGACTGTTTAATGAAAGGACATGCTAAAGGAGCGGTGAGAATAGCAGGGAGAGCACATGATGAGGTGTTTAGCACACTCGATGATCCCTCAAGCAGCTGCCTGGGATAGGACTCAAAATGTGTAAGGAATATTTTTTTTCCACAGCAGTCATGTCGTTACTGCCCTTCACTGACTAGCTCAATAACAGAGTTTCATAGCATTTGCTCTGTCTATCTTTCTTTGATTTCAGTGGTTTTTTTTCACGGCATTTCTTTCTTTGACAGCTTCAGAGAGTTTGAGGAAGTACTTTTTATTTGCCTTGTTTGTACGTACTCAGTATTTACAAGGATTCTGAGGTGTATCTGTTAATTCTGTTAAAAGTGATTTGAGGGAACACAGTAAGAAGGTTGCTCATAGAAAATCTCATTACCCTCACTGCTTATCTTTGAACCTAAAAAATAAGCATGCAAATAAGTGTAGTCTGCCAGCTGCTAATTACTGGATGACAATTTTCAGGCAGGTAGACAATAAACTCTTTTTTTTATGTAATACCTGTAAGTCACAGCAGCTAAGTAAAACACTGCAATGAGCCTTGTTGCTGGATCCTGTTGTTTTACCTCAAGTCTTATGACACTTTTCTTGAAGTATCAGTCCCGGGTGTTTTCAGTGTTCAGATAAACAGTTTCAAAACAGATTCCACTTCTGAAAATTAGTTCCCAGAGATTTGGAAAAAGGCTTCTCATGATTTCTGAAGGTACAAACCTCAAAAAGAGCAGATATTTTGTTAATTTTAAATCTGTTCTATGATTTTGTAGGTCTAACTCATGTTTTAATGACAGTGATTGCAGCATGTAGCAGCTTTAGAATAGCAAGTGTGTCTGCTGATTAAGAATGAACTCATGGCATTCTTCTGTTGAAAACAATTCCTATTTGAAAATATACGTGCTCTCATAGGGATATTTCTGGAGATTTATTTCTACAAATAAGTGCAAATTCTGCAAATGTAAAAAGTTAGTTCAGAAAAGTATTTTTTAGGTCCTTTTGCTTTTGGAAGTGCCTTTTTGGGAACCTCTGTTTGAAGCACATGTGATTGATTGTGTGCTTTTCCCCCTCTTACGATGTAATCACTTTCTCTTGCATTGCTCTCAGACTTTTTGTGGAGAATTTGCAATGATCTGTTTTCCCTAGCATTAACAGTAACAACTCCACCTGCAACTGAAGTGGTAGCATGAAAGAAAACACAGAAAAGAGTGTTGGTATATCGTGCTGTTTCCTTCAAAACTCCCCCAAAATATTATTTTAACCAGTAGCGGGAGAATATCCTACTTAAAAGGTAAAACTGGACTGGACTGAGTCTGTACAACTTTCAGTGTAATGAGAATTTTGCTTACTGAAATTTAGCAGAACTGCACCTATTTTTAAATTTGAATTTGGTAATAATATCTTACCTCACAGTATTTGTAAGGTATATCCTGGATGAATGCATGTACTCCCTTGTGTTATATAAGAATGTTTCAGGTTTTTGTGATCTAGTGTTTGCTTCAGTGGGTCAGACTGCTCTACTGTCTGCACTGCTCTTTCAGGATGCCTTCAAGTTCTGCCCCTCTCATGGCACCTCAGGCTGTGTTGTGTTGTCTGCATGAAGCTGCAGGCCCCTAGGCCATCTCTAGAACAAGAATCAGATAGGAAGCCCTCAGGGATACCCACTGCTGAAGCATTCTCTTGCTACAGTCCCAGAAAGAACCTTCTAATATTTAACACAAGGAGAGGAGAGTAACATCAGGAGAGGGAAACTCAATCTTTCTAGTCCCTAGGCAGTCATGAACGTCATTGCAATGACAATATTCATAAGAACAAGTACATCATGAAGAGTCATTTCTCAAGCCACGTGTCACCCTGAACCACATCCTTCCGGTTGGCCGCTCAGCTATGCACAAGGAAGATAAGGCAATGGAGGCAGGCTGCCTTTCTGTAGACGTGCCATTTTGATCTTGCTTGTATCAGATCACCAATGAAAATTGTCAAGGTCAGCAGTCTGTGGGCCACCTTTGCTCTCACCAGGCCATATTCAGTACCCTGCGCTCTGCTGCATCAGCTCCCTGATGTACAACTTGGGATGAGGTGATTTCTTTATTCAGAAATTAGAGTTCAGTCTCAGAATCAGCAGTTTCAGATGACAGGACTTACACAGAAAACAACTGAATCATGTTTAGGAATGAAGAGACATTAGTTCTCATGGGCACAAAGTGAAGAGACAAGAGAAATGTTCTTGAATTCAAGAATTTTTAGAAACGGGGAAAAAAAAACCCTGTATTGTTGTCAAATACAAAACACCTTTATTTCTCTCATAAATTTACTGTGAAGGAGAGACTCCTGAAAGTCAGTTCAGCAAATAACAGTGCTTTGTTGCCCCACTGGAATTTGGAAACTAGAAACTGATCTCTCTTCAAAAAGACATCTGAGAATGCTATGAAACCGTAAGACATTTAATGCAATTTCATCTGGCCAGGGCCTGAGTGGGGTAGAGAAAGCAAAAAGGGAACTAAGACTGAAGTTCACTTGACTTTAACATGGAAAATAAGCACAGAAATTCAAAGTTTCCCCATTGCAATGAAGTGTGGCTCAAAACAAATTAGATTTTAACAAAAGTTCACATAAATCTATTTCATCTCCCAGAGTCAGGCTTCCAATAAAGAGTGAAACATATGTGATCTTGTGCTTCATGAATGTCTGTTCAATAAAATATTATGACCTTTAAAGTTGAGAATACATTTAGAAACAAAAATAAGTCTTTAGCCTGAAGTCTTCTTCAATCCTTATCTGGTAAAATCCTCACCTCACCTATTTCAACTTACGCCAGATCCCCTGCCTTGAATGGGAATACCTGGCAATACCTGGTGAACTAGCTGCCTTGGATGCCTATCAGGGGTCACCCTTTGCTTCATTGGCTGGATCTGGAATCCATGGAAAGTGGCAGAAAACGTTGGTTTACTCTGTGGGACAACTGCTTGATAATGGAGGACATGACAGGCCCTAGGTAGTACAGAAAGGAACTCCCTTCAGAGGTCATGGTTCTGCTCTTGAATTTTACTTGAGCAAAGTCCTGCTCTGCAGTTGTTCTTGACACTTGTGCTTGGCTAGTCTGACGTTTCAGACCTACAAAGGGCCTGCATCCTACTGGGAGAAGTGCTTATAGCAGTTCTAAGTAGTAGAGAAAAAGCCTACAGAATGTGTAGAATTTGGACAGCTCATGCCTTGGGAGACTCTCAGGCAGGAAGGATTCTGTGTAGGTCATTCCCTCAAGTTATACTGAGAAGGTGTTGTTTGTATAGCACGGCACCATGGCTATATGAATAGAGTGGAAATAGAAGTAGGAAATAGAATCAGAATAGAAGAAGAGAGAAGAAGANGCAATGACCACTTTTCCAGTGTTTGACCACTCTCTCTGTAAAGCAGTGCTTCCTAACATCTGGTCTAAACCTCCCATGATGCAGCTTTGAACCATTCCCACATGTCCTGTCACTGGATACCAGCGAGAAGAGCTCAGCACCTCCCTCTCCATTTCCTCTCCTCAGGAAGCTGTAGAGAGCAATGAAGTCAGCCTTCAGCCTTCTTTTATCCAAACTAGACAAGCCTAAAGTCCTCAGCTTCTCCTGACAGGACATTCTTTCCAGCCCTGTCATCAGCTCCATTGCCCTCCTCAGAATGCATTCAAGGACCTTCATGTCTTTCTTAAATTGTGGGGTCCAGATCTGCACACAGCACTCAAGGTGAGGCCACACCAATGCTGGATACAGCAGGAGAATCACCTCTGACCAGCTGGTTGCACTGTGTTTGGTGCACCCCAGGATGTGGTTTGCCCTCTTGGCTGCCAGGGCTCACTGCTGACTCCCATTGAGCCTGTGGCCAACAGCAGGCACAATGGACATGGGTAATGACAGATAGAAAAAGTGATTAGTCAAAAACTGTACATTTTTCTTGGAGATGGCAAAGATGTTCCCAGAAGATTACAGAAGAATTCTTACATAGTTTTCACAAATTTGTAACAAATACTAGGGCAGATGTAGGTGAAAACTTTTGTGGGGTACAAGTCCAGTGCAAAAAGCACCTTGACTCAGAGCTCTTCCTTTTATAGCCAGTGAGGAAATACTGTCTTATCTGGACAAGTTATCTTAGGAAAGTAACCGAACGCAAATGTCTGCTGGCTACGCACAGTCAAGTTGACTGCTGACCTTTGTCGGTGGAAAGCCCCAATGCTCACTTTTAAATCTAATTGCAGCAAAAGTTTTTTGGCACCCTTTTGAGCTTACTCATGTGTTTAATAAATTTCCATCCATACTTGTTTTTTCTTAATGTTATCTTCTAGTTCCTGGCATACTGCAATATGGAACAAATGTGTATGAGATGTCTTAGTGGCCTTCAAGCTTCAGCCCAAGAGTTAACTGCTGGAGAAAGGGAAACTGAGAGTGAAGGCTGGAGTGGACAAAAATTAGGATTACATTGTCCTTCTGGATTAGTGCTGTCTGCACTATTGGTGATACGGCCTGTTCTCTGTGCTTCTAAGGTATTCCAGCAAGGAGATGCCTTACACCAGGCACCACGGTGTCAGAATGGCGATGATGCCTGGTTTATTATACCACAATACCATGAGACTGTGGAGTGTGAGACATCAACTTGAGGCAAATACCAAACCTGCCTCCTCTACCTTGCCCAGTTTCTCAAGGGTTTCACGGCAGCTCAAGCTTCAGGCTCCTGCATGGAGTTCCAGCCTGACTGCTCAGATACTTCTTGGAATGGACTTGCGTGATCTGAAGGACCTCAAAGAAGTTGTACCAGTGTCACACAGAACTTGTACCAGTGTTTGAGGGTTATAGGCAGTAGCACTGAGTGGTGTGGTAGCAAGGAAGTGGTCTTTCAGAAAGGTCAGGAGGTGAAAAAGAAGAGGAAGTGGTGAGGATAGAAAGAGAATGAAGATGCAGTAGTATATTGTGTCTTGTCCATCCTATAGGATGAGTCATGCTAATGCAGGGCCACCTGTTGAACTGTATTTGCGAATTCTGCTTAAAACATAGAGCCGAGCTGCCCATAGTTTGGCAGCTCTTGGGAGGAAGACTTCATCTCTACAGCATATTGCCAGTCCATCTCTGTGCTGGAGGTTCCATCTTCTTCTTCAGAACTCAAGACTTCTCCAGAAGTCTGAGGCTTCTCCAGACTTGAGAAGACGCAGAAGGCAGATCAGCTCTAGACCATTCCCCTTGCAGGACAGTGAAGGTTAAATCTCAAATGAATGTCATATTTTTACTTGCATGCTCTTTTGTTCTTGTGTATTGGCTGCAAGCAGAAGTCGTGATGATTGAAGAGTGTGAATGTTGCCTGTCTTGTTTGCTCCTGCTTGGGGAAAGGGAACTGAGGCAGCATGTCCCAGCAGCCAGGCTGCTCTGCAGCACGCAGCACAGGGGGCCGGTTTTGAGTGGCTGGCAGCCTTGGGCTAAGGTGAGTGTGGGTGTAAGTGTCTGACATCTGATGTAGAGGTATTTTCTCCCTGGATTAGTTAGAGTTGGTTGCTTTGACCTTGATGGTCTTTCTGAGGATGATTTTGCAGGGTTTACCATTTTTATTGGTACGGCCATTCCAGCTTCCAGGACTTTGAGTGTCAGGATTTTGGATTTTGGTTACAAAGCATCAATTCAATCATGGGTCTGATTTTATGGAGTTATCAAACAGAAAGCGCTTCCAACACTGGTGGGCAGTGTATTTAGAACTGTGAATATGTCTGTCTTGTGCCTGTCTTAAGTTTCCATTAATAGCCGGTCAACATCTAGAGAGTTTGGAGATTTTTCTTTTACATCAGGGAGTTTGTCTTGAGCTGCATAAGTCAATAATTCAAATCTATGGCTTGAGTTACCTGCCTTCTGGACTTGAGACATTGTCCCTCTTTTTCAGAAAATGTTTAAGCAATTGATGCAACTGAACGTAATCAGCAGGCAAGACTGAGAACAGTCCCACTGAAAACCAGAGCATAGTGCACCTCCGTTGAGAGGGACAGCTTTTCACATCTGTGGCGGTAAGTTAAAGGTACAAAAAAGCAGCGTATGGGTCCCGGAGTGCAATCAGCTGTACTGCTAAGTTGTTAGAACAGTCCCTGACATAGGTTTTGAATTTCTGAAATCTTCCAGAAGATGTGTGAGCACACTTTGGGAATTAGGACAATGTAATAATGCAGACTAATATACACTAGTAAATATACCCTGTGTTTTAAAATCCCTTAAGATTGCCAGCAAGTTCGAGAATGGCTATACGAATGTTGTAATCATTGGACTTTGAAAACAGCCATGTCTTCTGTGCCAGTTCTATGAGTCTAACCTCCCTTTCTTGGTATTGAACTTCAGAAAGTGAAATATTCTGATTCCAATTTAAAACTAAAATCAATGTATGAAGACATTTTTAATTTCCTTTGAAAAACTGAAACAAAAGGTACTTTTTTTTTTTAGAATCCCGGTTCTCATGTAGTTCAATTAAACTGCTGACATGCTTACCCATCTTTTTATGTCTAATCTCTGTAAAGAGGCAAGACTCATATACAGAGATTGGCTCTTCATCATTTCCCTCTTGACATTGTGTTTAGGAGCCTGATTTTGAATGTGGATCTCTCCCAAACTTTCGGGCTCATCCTAAATAGGTGAACCAATGCTATAGCTGACACCTCACTTGGCTAGACTAGCTGCTTCTGTCACAGTGGCCCTGCACGCTGTAGGTTTGAATTTAGCCTTTTGTGGGTTTTAAGCAGACTGTTGTATTTCCTATGCTGTCATCTAAATAATTACGCAGTCTGCTCTCATTGCGCTTTACCACAGCACTACAGTCTTAACTCTGCTTGCATCTTACCTGCTTATGCACAGCCTACTACTAAGTCATTACCCTCCAACACTAATAGCTATCCTTTTTAAAAGGCAATCCTAAGTATGGAATTGCTGCCAGGCACTTCGAGAATTCATGGGAGGGTCTGGCAGTGTTCCTGCCGTTGCAGGACAATGGATGCAGGGACTACACTTGGATAATGCCGTTTAGTGCTAAGCTAGGCTTGATATGATAATGGAGTTTCTTAGAGTACAATTATAATATTTTGAAGTACGTAATAAAATTATGTGGGAAATGGCAAACATCTGAAAAAGCAAAGCATAAGGATTTAAATAATCTCTGAGGCTGTTTCAAGAACAGCAGAGGCGCTTAGGCAGGAGAAAGTTGCGCATGTCAGAAATGACCAGATTGAGTAGGACCCGAAGGCTTGTAGCCTTCAGAGAGAAAAGAGGATGAGCTAAAACTAAATCAATACAGCAAGATGTATATTATTTTTCCAGTCTCCCTTATTAATTATTAAACACAGTTTAAGGAAACAAAATAATTTCATTAAAGAGGGAAGATTAGGATAACTAGCTTTAACTCTTTGAAGATAGCATTTATAATGGTAATAATAAATCCACTACAGGCAAAACATTCTAGCTTTGAACTTTATCAATGCAATCATTATTTTGCCACTGCAGAGAAGGCCAAAAAAATCAAATATTTATTCATAAGGCATTTATTATGGACAGAGAATTAAATCATAAGTATAAATTGTAAATAAAACCATTTATGATTAATGGAAATAACAGGAAAGAAAACAAAATGAAAGCTACAAATTCTCTGAAGCACAGAATTATATACACTGTTAATGTTTGCTAAGTAACAGACAATCTGAATGAGTCTGACAAGGTCTTCAACATGTACAAAACAACAAGAGTGTTCTAACAAAGACCCTCTTTCATTGGTGTTATCAGCAGCTGATCCCTACCAAGCTTTGTAGGATTAGTGGCAGACAGTGACGAACTTCAGTAGAAATGTACAGACTTGTGGATGCCACAAATTTCAGTCCTTTTAAATCAGCTCTATTTGTGTTTGAGCGAAGTTGCACTAACTGTCTTAAGGCATCTGCAAGTCTGTCTTTTGGTGTCACTATCTGATGACTTAAAGGTAGTGGGAAGTGGTAATGAGTACACTGTTGTCAGTAGCTAAAAGAATGTATCATCAGTACCCAGAGGGAAAAGAGAAAACAATCAATTGTTAAAGTCTGGGTAGGGAGAAAAAAGGGAAATAATCACAATGTGCCTTAAAATAACAAAAAAAAAAAAAGAGATTGCTGTAGCAAAAAATGGTTTAAATAGTCTATCAAGAAAATGCCAGCACTTAGAATCCAAGGAGATGTAATACTCTGTGCTGTAAGGAGTGAACTTTTCATGCATTGGCACTCAAAAGCTATGAGCATATTATCAATGAAGAGAAACAAATCACATGTCAGCATATTGCTTGGCGTGTAGTAGCAAGATAGTTTATCTGATTAAAAATGGTAATTTAAAAAATCCTTCATTTCTGTTGACATTCACACTTACAGTATCGTATGGAGGAAATAAAAAGAAAGACTAACAACTGACTCGCCGTTAAGAATTCAAATGCAGTAGTGCTTGTATGCGATGTAGTTCCTTACTGTGCTCCGTGTGAGGAGCCCAAGGCAGCCCTCTAATTCCTCTGCATTAACATCCCAAGTAGTGTACACGAAGAAAATCTGGCTCCACAGACCTAGGCCATCCATAGGGGTCAGAGTAAACTAAGCGTGACAATTTGCCCCGTAACTGCCGTGTGCATGACTGGTATGTCATGGAAAGGATCTTCATCGGATTGAGAG
Source organism: Baryphthengus martii (assembly GCA_013396935.1). NCBI lineage: Eukaryota > Metazoa > Chordata > Aves > Coraciiformes > Momotidae > Baryphthengus > Baryphthengus martii. Next base: position 69,906 of record VWZK01007667.1, on the reverse strand, counting down.
CTGATGCAATCCACTCCCTCCTGGGACCAACAAGGGGGCTGCCCAGGAGATTCAGGCTCTCTAAGCTCAGCTTCTTAATTGACTGTGAGTTTTTCCTAGACTAAATTAAAAACATCTGAATGGTATTTTTATTAAACCTACGGATCCAAATCTAAATCTTTCTTGCTTTGTTATCCTCATGACCGGTCTCACTCATCATGAGTTAAAAAAGCAAGATTTGGTCATTATTTCTATGTGATTCATTTAGATTTAAGTTAACGGTGTCTATAAATAATGTAACATGGTCTGAAATTCATTTCAGAAAAACAGAACCACCACAGTTCCCACAGTTGTGAATGGAGCATGTGGTTTCTGAACACCTCGGAAATGAGGTTACTCTGATGCAAACTGTAAGCAACCTAATTTGACATTTAAGACTTTACAATCTAATTTTGTCCTGCAAGAGCATAATAGATTCTGCAAAAACTTACAATGTATTCCACTATATGCTTCAAAGCACAGATGCCATCTTGAAAGCAGCTCAGACTTTTTCTGAAGCGTTTTTGAAGTGTTGGAAAACTTGTTGAGTAAATACTTCATTGTTTCTTCTCTAACCACGAGAAAAAAATTAATGCAGTAATTTGAAAGCAATTTATGAGAGTCAATCAAGAGGTTTAGTACAACATTCCAAGGAAGTCACATAACTTCCATTCACATATTTTCATTATCTTTCCACTAACAGACGACACAGCACTTTATTTCCAAAGTTATTGTCTTATGATAACTCTCATAACAGAACCATCACAATGCACAGTTGTTTTGGGCTGAAGGAAGTGATGATTCGCTTTATGATACCTAGTTTTTTGGAAAAAAAAATAAAAAATTAGAGGAAGTTCTTTAATGGAGGATGCCTGATTATTTGATCAGACTTGTCTGTGGCCCTTATGGCTTGAGTAGCTCTGTATTTACTTTTCCACATGTACAAAAAAGGGTAGGTACACTCTAGCAATGAAAATTCTTCATTTCCTGCACTTAATGAAAAAAGCAGTCTAGATAGTGGCAGCTCCTTTAAAAAAGATGGAGAGATGCCACTTTCCTCAAGTAGGAAAAGGATAAAAAAAGCTGCAAACAGTTTTTCAGCTTCTATTAAATGTAGTCAAAAAAATGGAAAATGAAAATAAAAATACTTAGCCCATATTTATAAACCAGTTACAGAGGACAATATATGGAAACCCAAAAAGCAGAGTTAATTTTCACATACATATATAATGAAATTTAAAGTGCATGTATGTTAAATATGTATCATACTGATGGATTCTCTGTAACTGTGTAAGAGAGAAATATATTATTTATATTGCTCCAGGACTGTACTAGGTTCTTTTCAGTAAAAAGCAGGATGATACGTTTCCTTCCTCAAAGAATATAAAACTCCACTTAAGCAAATAGATTGGATTCTGTCCCTTTAAATTTGAAACAAGCCGTTTTATGGGGTTGGGATGGTGCGCAAAATGAAACGTAGCCATAATTGTTAAGGTTTGTGACATACTGTGTGTGGCTCAAGCTGTTATATCTATTCCTATATGCATTCAATTAAAGAACCCATCTCCAATGATGTATTCTAGCACACTCCTGGGAACTAATCCAATGTCTTTAGCTATCTGTTTTACATGAAACCAATTATTGTAATATCTCTAATGTCTAAGTGGTATTGTCATGAGTGCCATTTCAGCATGGTCCAAAGTATTTATTTCTATGAGGTTATCTATCTACTCTTCAAATTTATTATGCTTTCAAGGATATCCACAGAGTCACATTAACGTTTTTTGTATCCCACAGCCAAATGTTCAAGCAAAATTTAATATGAGATAAATAATCAGCTGACTAAATTCAGTGTGCTCCACTTCTGTTTACATAGAATGACCTCTTGCTGATGCTTAACCTCTCTCTGTCCTCATTCTGAGTTGCCTGCGACTGCCTGTGTGCATCATTTGTTATAATCCTCTGATTTTCCCTGCTGCTGTGTGATGGTAGCTCAGCTCTGCTATAGACTACAATCATTGTCTGGAAGAGTGTGGGAATGAGAATGAAAGTAATGTTACAGGAGTTTGCATTTCCCAAAATGATCCTCATTTTACAGCAATGATAAAATGCACCCACAAGCACTGAGGTCTCAGTTGTGCCACTATTTGCCCATGTGTCTGAGCTAGTGCAGTTCTCCTTTGTACAATTCTGCCTTTTCAGAAGTACCGGGGGGGTAATTATCTAGTCCAAAAGAGCGTTTAGACTTTGTGCGTTAACATAATGCTTGTTTGTTGCAAAACAGCATGTAATTTTCATAAATTATTATTAGGAGGTTCTGACTTCCTATTTGCATGAAAAGTGCTATTTTAGTGGAAAACTTCAAACAACTGTGAGGTAGCAAAGCATCGTTATCATTACTGCTGCCCTTGCCGTGGTATGTTGCAGCTAGCTCACTTTTCCTAGCTGACATTGTGTAACGGGTGCTGAGCGATCTCTTTGGTGACCTAAGGTAGCAGTCCTTTAAAGACCTCCTGCACTTTATAACCAAACTTTCATTTATGCTGTGAAATTATAAAACCTATCACCAGAACAAGTGGAGAACTTTGATTTGGTGATACTTCGGACTCACTTTATGAGAGGAAAATAGCTAAAATGTAATGGAGTGGCAAAAGAGTACTTGCATCTGAAGCACAGGAATGGGAGGCATGCAGTGATTCAGTGGCAAGGTACGGTGGGATGACCTGTTTTTTCATTTCAGTGAATTTGCTGTATGTCTCATGGAGAGCTTGCCGACAAAGACTGAAAGGAAGCCTGTTTGTAAAGAGGTCCCAGGGTGGTTTTCAGATGAGACAAGTACATAGAGCAAAGTGTGTTGTTCCAAAGGAAGAAAAGGTACTTGCTGGTGTGACTGTGGGGAGACAGAGCTGAAACCACATTGATGGATGGATGCCTGCATGGTAAAGGTGGGCTCAAGCAAGTCTGAATATCTATATGGAAGCTTATCTTCTGACCCACCCTTGTCACCTGCTAGCTGACACACTGCCTGACACAATCATTCTAGTAGAAAATCTCTCCATGCACTTTTATTTTCAGTCTGAGAAAAGGAAAGAACAATTCTTCCCAAAGAATACTGAGGAATCTTCTGTCTTTTGAATGGGCAGGACACATTAATTTTTTTGAGAGCAAAAGACTTCTGAGATCTTGTCTGTTCTTTCTGAGGAGTTTTCTGTTGGAAAACCATGCAGGTAGCTTTTCTTCCACTAGGAATGAAAGTCTATTGAGTCTGCAAACTGGAAATCAGCTGTGAGCTGACTCAAACTTACTGACTTGGGATCATTGGGAAATACAATTCTGTTGATTCCTTCTGTCATACGCTTATCGAAATGCTGTTACATGAAGAGTATTTTGATTCTATGTAATATAAATAATAAATTGACTTTCACTTCATGCAGGATTGTGTATACTACATAGCCGAACTGTAGCTGCGTTTGCTTGCATTTTCCTGCTTTCTGTGAGTTAAATTCTTAATTGCTAGCCTGTGCTAACAACTTGTTGAATTAAGCTTCCTCAGGCTGGCAGTGATGGTGATTTTCAGCTAAAACAGTAGTAAACATGTATTGTAATAAACATTATACAATGGTAGCTTTTAACAGAACGGAAATGATTATTTATTGAGTGTTGCTGGAGGGGCTAAAATAGTATAAATAAACAGAAGGCAAGACAAAGACCAAGGGAAGTACAATCTACAAAGCTAATTTAAGCGTATTTGAAACCTCTGCAAAATTAAGATGAAAAATGAAAGGATTGCTTCATGATGTTCTTCTTCACTTGGCCTAAAGTCTTATATTGTGGTAAAAAATCAGGATTTATCAACACATTCAGCAGGGGTGAGTATGTTGTTATGTTTAGAGCATTATAGGTTTCCTCATTTTAGATTGTCTCTAAGAAGTTACCGAATGCTTTCATAGAGAAAAAGAAGCAGCTGAAACAACAGCAGGCTCCACCCAAATGAAAGCAGATATCAGCACAGGAATTTGTTGAGTATTGCTTTGTTCTTTTTCACTTGTCTTTATAAAAGAAGGCAGAAACGTCACTCAGATAAATAAATATGGAATAGAGCACACCCACAGAAGTCTGAGAAAAAGCTGAGAAAGAAAAAGAAATTTTTAATCAGGTTTTGGGTGGGAGAGATTTGGGAATGAGAGCTGTAGAATTACGTACTACAATTTTGATTTTTCTTGTATTTAGAGTAAGAGAACCTGTTTATAAATAAAGAAACATTAATGGCCCCTTCACCCTGGAATGACCTGCCTAGAAGCCAGAAAACCGGCAAGCCTTTTGGGTCAAAAGACAGTAAGAGTGTCTGTTTGGAAGCAGGGGATGGGAAATGCAAAATCTGGAATCAGATGATCAGAGCTTATATTCTACGTTGTCATTCAGCACTGGAGTATAAGCAATGGCAAAGCCCTAAACAACATTTCAACCTGTACTTTGGAGGCAACCCAGACTGCATCTGGGCTTCCTCTTCCGCGTAGCACTGTGTGAGCACACCCAGGCAGCTGAAGTGAAATAAGCAATGAGATTCAGGTATATGAGTGCACCGGTAAAAGGACCAGATATCTGCTAAATGACCAGCAGAAAAAGGAGAAGCTCAGCAAAATGAACATTTCCATGGAGAGGTTTAAGTGAGGAATTGAGTATTGTGGAAGCAGTTCCTGTGCTATCTTCTATTTCTTTGTTATCACTACGTTGTATAGTCAAATCCGATCATGCGGGTAGTTCAGTAAAATGAGTTTGATTGACAGAATAGTTACTGGAACCATTCTGATGCTGTCTTGAAAGACAGAATGGGATTCCAGAAGCATTTGTCCGAAGAGTACTGGTTAGTGCAATACACTGAGGGATTTAAGCAGAGCTGGATGAAGAATTTAATGTGGTTTAGCAGTATTAAATCCATGGAATAGTGCCCAAACAGGTGGCAACGTATTCTCTTTATACAAATACAAGTTAAAAATACTTCTGATTTTGGTAAATATAAGTAATTTTTTTTCTTTTTATTTTAATAAAATTAATTGAAGCAAATTATAATAAAAGTAATTAGAAGAGCAATTGAGTAATAACTTCAAGTCTGAAGAGGAAGGGAGGTGGCTTGAAGACTTGTCCAGGCCTCTGATTTCTGAAGAAGAATCCTTTCAGTGTAATAAGAAGAGACTCTGATTACAGCAATATTCTTAACTAAATCCATGTAATCCTCTTCCATATCTAATGAATCTCTTTATTGCTTTGTCTGCTCTAGGATGCAAATACTGTGATGTGTATTAATTATAAAATCATAACTATTTAGGCAGAGGTGGCACAGCCCACCAGTTCAGCCCAAGATTGTACCACCACATTCCTCACGGGGCCTTGTCTGAGTGGCTCCTAAAGACTTAGCATGAGTGTAATTGCTGCAAGCAGTTTATTCCAGTGCTCTGCTCTGCACCGTTAGAAACTTTTGAAGACTATTATGAGGCTTTCTTTCATCTTTCCTCCACAGAATAAATAGCCCTCATTCTTCTAATCTTCCCTTACAGTTCTAAACCTCCAATTGCTCTTACTGCTCCCTTATGGATTCTGTCCCAGCGATCGTGTCTTCTGTGTTTTTGCTGAAGTGTGAGCAGATGATGGAGAGTTAGTGCCAGTGGCCAAGAGATTGCTGCACTGTCTGCCACGTTCTGCGCATCTGCAGCTTCCTCCACCACACCACACTCAGCATTTGTGTCCTAGGTATAGCAGTTGATATCTTTCCCCAGAAGACGAAGGTTCCTTCTAGTGCTGAAAAATACCTTCTATTGAGGAACAGCAGATTGTAAAGGTGGGATGGGTGCAGCAGGACCCGTGATGCAACTCGCCAAGCCTGGGATTTAAACCACTGCGGTTGCTCACACACCCTCTGCGTTTCAGAACCGCCATGGTCTTTGTGCAGCTCAGCCCTTTGTCACATTTTAACAAATTCTGTTACACTTTAACAGATTTGAGTTGAGTTTGTGCTTTTCTTTTGCAAAGCAGAAAAATTGCAGTAAAAGTTTTGGGGGCTATTGAGACAGTGTTGGGAATAATCAAGGGCATAACAGCCTCTGGGATGCAGCCTTTGCCAGCCCTGTGCCTGGTCTGGTGTAGACTGGGGGTCTAGGATGCAAAGCAGGGCAAGCACCGTTAAAAAAAGACTGGGAGCAAGATTTGCAGGAAACAATTGTTTATTGCTTTCCCTCCAGCATATGCATAATTTCACAGCACAGCAAGCAGCAGTCAGGGATTTTGCATAAAATAGTTGGTCAGGGCATTCGGCACAGTTTGCCCCTCCCATTTATCCCGGGTGAGTGAACAAGCTGTGGCAGGCACAGGTGGTGACCGTGGCTTCATTTGGGCTTCTCACTCTTTGCCTTGTGCCATCTGCTCCTCTTTGCTCCTGCAAATACTACGCAGGCGACAGCAGAGAAGCAGAATCCTGTTAAGGTTAGTCTGGGATCTGACCCTCTTCCTTTTAGGGGCTGTTCCTCTGGCCTTTGGGTGATCAAGCGTATTTTCTACAACCAATCCTCCCATATCTGGAGCTCATCTCATAGCTATGAGACATCTCTTTTCTCATGGAACAAGATGGTTTTAGAGGGGGCATCCCTTTATCTTCATGGCTAGAGAATTCTTCACACAGAAGTCTTAGTTAAGTCCTTTTTACAGTGCTATGGTACTTGAAGCTGATCTCATCTGGGCTGCTGTGGTCCTGCTTCCCTCTCAACCCCAGATGCCTGTTCCTATCCCTTATGTTGCACAAGCTCTTATAATTATGTGATGAGCTGGCTGAGAAATAATCACTTTCTTGGTGGCAGCAGCTGTCAGCCCCCCGAACTGTCTCAGCATGTGGTTGCATTAGAAGCAGTGCTAGCAAAAAAGAAAAAGATAGGAATGTAGTTGGGAAGTCTTGCCCAGATTTAGCACCATTGACTATCATACAATTACACTGGCCCTTTCTGCATGTACTCACCATGATATGTGTGGTGTACTTTGGATGAGTCCATGTCTCAGCACAAATGCTGCTGTTCGAGGTAGAGGTGAATGTGGTGTGTTGCTCATCCAGTAATAGATTACAAATGGTAACATTAAACACTATATCTGCTATGAAGCTAAATGGTAATGGTAGATGGTTGAGCAATGCACAGATCTCACACCTAAAATTGTGGGAAAATGGCCTAAGTGTTCAGCTTTGCATCACTTCTTTGATTTCCCTCTTGTATCTTCTGAATATTTTTTCAGTATGTCAAAGTCACTTTGAATTCTAATCCTGTTCAGCCAATATTCCTTCAGTCCCCCACAATTTCATTTTGTCTGCAAATTTAATAGAAATGTTTTCTAGCCCACCACCCAGGTTACAAATGAAACTTTGAATGAAACTGGACCTAGGCCAGATTCCTATAGCCCCAAGCAGATAGAAAAATGTCACTTGATGGATCCCTCAATTTTAACAGTGGTCCATTAATAGTTGCTCTTACCATATTGTCATGCAATTAGGTTTTGTACCTACCTTCCATTAGTTTCAACTAAATGTCTTCTAAAATTTGTCCCTCCCAACTGCATCCCACCTTCACGTTATTAATGAGTTCTCGTATAACAAAATGATGGGCGCTTTTAAGGGACAGTTTAATTAACCTCCAAAGGCAGCTTATTTCTACACTTAAGGCCACTTGAATGCATTGTATCTAATTCTCCTGTAATAGTGGGAAGTTTATATGGTGATTTCACTACAGAATGACAATAAATAAATTAGCTGTCACTGGACTACTTTTCTATTTCTAGATGTCAGGATCTTCCCCTACCCTTTCTTTTATGACTGTGAATGGAAAAAGATCTGCTGACTTTTTTTCACGGAAGAGCTGTGAAAGCAAAGCCTCATTAGTGGTGACTGTTCACCACAGTTTTGCAACCAGCAGGGCCATTTATGCTTTTCTTCATGGGAGTGGAACATGTATGTGGCATCCCCATGGCAGTAAGCTCACACAGTTTCAAACGTAGCTCCTTGCACACGTGGATAAGCAGCTGAGGCTGCAAACCCAGCTGCTCCCAAAGGAAGCCTTTATATCTACATGCTGTGATATTGCATCTTCAGTGTTGTTCTTTAAAATACTGTTTGTTCTTTTATCTCGCTATTTTACAGTTCCCTACATGCTGCATGTGATTGTCACTAAAGTGAAGGAGATGTCAGGTAATCCCTGCCTCATGAGTACTCTCTGTTTAGCCATTCCTTTCAGTGGTAAACTGAAAGACAAGGGAAAAAGGTGCATGGCAATGGAACTACAGAAATAATGTCAATTAATAGTAGCTAAGGAAAGAAAAAAGGCCACTCAATCTTTCCTTCCATAATCTTCAGTGGAAAGCTTAACTGAAGGCTTAAGACCAATACAGTTCAATTCCATACATAAACCAGTTGCCGCCTCCATTTTTGCTCAGAGGCCAGTGCCTAAAGTCTGGCTGCAATGGGTTGTGTCTAGAAGCACATTTGGGTGAGCTTAGTGAGAATGTATCCGTTAAAATGTGCACATAAATGCTGCTAACCTTGAAGACTGAAAAATCTCCTTTACACGTAAGCAGACAATCATCTAACATGAATATGAAATCCTTAATTAGCTTATCACAATCACTTTAAGGTGAGTGAGGAAATGTTTCCTGCCACTGGATAGCATTTGCATGGTGATAGAAGTTCACTGTGGTGATGGTAGTCAGCTCAGAGAGATTATTTTCTCTCTTCTTATACAAGACAGAAATTGTGGAAATCACCAGGTTTTTTTTTCCATTCTAACTGAATCATTTTGCTGGTTGCGATAAAGAAGTCTCTGTAGTAAGTTGGATAGAATTAGGTCACGGCAACATGCAGTCAGTCTCTGAGTCTGCCACATATTTCAGTTTTGACCTTTACTGTCCACTGTGCTGGAGTTAATTATGACTAGAGAGTACTTGCCATTTTTAGTCTTCACCAAAATCAGCCAAACTGTTTACTAATAATAACACAGTGTTTCTTGGTAGCTTTTATATTTTTCTTAAGACTTTGTGGCATCTGCCACCATTGTAGCACATCATGATAATGACCTGCAAAATAGTGTTATGTTTAGATGTTACATCTGGAAATCACTTAGCACGACGATACTATGTCTGTACGGAATAGGGGACATGAAATTCCCTTTGTCCTATATGCCTTGCTAGGTAATACATATTGTTCTAAGTTCAAGGTACCTATGACACTGCTCTGATATTTCGTATTTTATGTTCGCTTTCTGGTCTTTAAATTGGTACCTGGTTCATGGCAGCGATGAAAACATCTTCTGACAGAAATACATTAAGTCTGTATCATCTCCTATGGCTGATAGAAAATGTGCGGTGCATGGTACTGCATGTCTAATTGTCACTTAGCACTTTTGGAAACTGTCAAAGAACTTCCAGAAAGATGTTGATCCTGTCACACTACTTGGAAGTAGTCAGAAAAAAATAACAGGAAAGACAGGAAAGCAGCAGTCAGCCACAGAAGACTGCTGTCTTCAATGAGGGAAACTTAGTCTGCCAGCACCAAATAGGAACAGATCTTTCAGAAAAAGATTCAAGGTCTCTTCAATGGGTTGTCTACTGCAGAAACATCAGGTTATGGTCGCAAGCAAGCAGGAAGAAGATCACAGCAACAATGTGGGGAGTCCTTCACAATATGCTTTGATTAGAGAAAGATGAGTATGTGTTTAATTCTAATTTTACTGTCTTAAAGAAGAAACTAAATGCCCAAGAAAAATGCATCCCTCAACTCAGTGACATCCACCACAGTCTAATAGCTTTAATGCCAAGCTATCTGCCTGCAGTCTAATCAGAGAGCTTTTTTATGAAGCAAACAGCTTCCAACACTACTATGGCAGTGTCGGCCAACTCTTGCTTGAATAAAGCAGCCAATAACGCTATGTAGTATGTAATTTAGGAGTTTTCTAAGCCGCGATTTCACAGCTATGGAGATATTTCTCCTTAAAGCAAAGGAAGTAGGAATATTAGTAGCTGTTATTGTAGGTTACCAGCCTCCAGACTTTTTATGAATAAGATCTAACATTTCAAGCTTTAAGCACTCAGTAATTTTTTTTTTAGCTCCCAGGAACTATAGTATCCATTTTATTGAAAACCTTTGAAGCTTCTCAGCAAGTTCACTCATGAAATCCAGTTAGTTAATTCAGGTACAATTAACTAATATTCTTCTTTTTATTTTTGTTTTCTGAAGGATTTCTTCTTTATCAGTTCAGATAAAAATCTAATTGACCCAAAACATCACAATAAAGCAATGCTAAAGATGAAAAGACAAAGTGTAGAGAAGAACTCCTAAAAGGGAGGGTTAATTTTCACATAGCTCCCCCCAACCAATTCTTATTCTTTGTATTTGAACATTGAAGGCATTCTTGTTTTTTAAAAATACTTTTTTTTTTTTCCCCCCATAAAAGCTCAGACTTTAAGGTAATAAATCTACAAGTTATGTCAAGGTAGGAAACATATTTCAGCTACAGATTTCAAGGATATATTTTAAACAGTTGTCTGCAGAAATGTTGTTTTAACACCTCTTCCTCATAGGCATCCTGGATACTCATGTTACGTATTTATTGTCAGCTAATGTTTGCATCAACTTGCAAAAAGATTTTGGCATTTGCCCACAGCCTAAATTTAATGCAACTCAAGATATAAATATCACTTGTTTAAGCCTTTACAGTATATTAGAGACAGCAACTAGGTCTTCAGCATTTGTTTCTATATGGCTCCCTACAGAGACTGAAGAGACTAATTTCTTTCCCCAAGCACAGGAATAACAGATGGTGTCAGTCAGGTAGACTTGCCAGGGTGCCTGTAAACAGGCAATCAAGAGATGAGAAGATTTACTTTGGAAACACAATAGAGAACAACAGCCAAAATGTCTTTTTTCATAACTGCTTGGGCAAGAAACTTCTGCTTCCTTCTTTTTTTCCTGATCCCAGGACAGTTGTAGGGGAATAACTCAGATATGTTTGAATGAAAACTGAAATTTAAAAAGGGAGGTTGGAACAGAGACGAGAGTGAAGGTTCTACAGGAGGAGCTTGAATTCTGAACCATTAAACAAAATGAACCATTAAACAAACTATGTAAACTTTACTTTTCCATTTAAAGGTTTGTGATGGATGAGTAGTCAGAAGAGCAGACATAAGGCCTTTCTGTCTCTGAAATCTAGGAATATATTCAAGTGCTGGCTTGTGAAAACACTTTTTGAAGTAGCAGCAAGCTTCTATTGATTGTAGAGTTCATGGTAGTTTTATATCCAAGCGGGATTTATAGTCCATCGAAGATGTCCCTGTGGGAGCTTTGGGTCAGTGAGAAACTATTCATAAAGCCAATCACCGTTTTCCAGGACAGGTGGGTTACAGTACAAAGTAGTGGCTCAGGATCTTGTGCTGAGAAAGAACAACTGTGGAAAATATGTAAAACAGGTGGAATAATTAACTGGAAGAGAGGCAGCGTTCTGTGGCACTTGACGTTTTCTCACATTTACATTTCATTCTTCAAAGGAAGAGGTTATGTGAAAAAACATGTTTTCCAAGGCATCAGTTCACAGAAGACCGTAAGAAATGGCAATATGCAAATCATGTGATTACCTTTTCTCATGACGAAAGGTTTAGTGTATCTCCATTCATAGAGCATGAGGCTGCTTAACTTCATCTGGCAAAACCCTTTCAGCTTTTTGGTCATAGCTCTGCCCGTTTCATACCTGTATGATCCATTCTCGATCGACAAAGAGGATGTAACTTCCCATCAGGTAGCTCAAGCTGGGGCATATCTATTTGTACAGGTTTAGACCACAGTGATACAAGGTGCTCGCTAAGAAAGAGCCCATGGTGACAGTGTTTGAAACAAGCGGCTCCGTGTCAATACTCTGTTACTGAAATGGAGTAACGTCAGGTTAAAAAAAAATTAAAAATAATCTCCAGCGGAAAATTAAAAAAGATATTCAAGGGAGTATTATTATATCCTGCCTCCTTAAACATTTGGTGTTTTAAGGAAGGATATGTTTCACTTCTATGTTACAATGCCTTTTCATAAGTTTTATATTTATAATTCAAATATTTTAGAATTTCTCATTTTAGAAAAAAAATGCTATTTTTTTTGGTCCTAATTTAGGGCAAAATATTTCAAAAGTCTCAGTGGTTTTGTTTCTACCCAGCTTTAATTATTTATGACATTATCAGCATCTAGATATGGGCAAAGCTGCTTTATTTTCAAGCAATTTTGTCAGCTCTTCGAGGAAGCTGCAAAATGAGTTAGGAGGGTGTAAGAGATATATATTTATAGAGCTCAGTTCCAAGTCATCTTTAGCCTGTGAAAGCAGCACACAAGACAGCCTGGCCCCAAAATGCTTCCGGGGCAGCTGCTCCGTTGTCCATCTGGAGCACTGTATTCTGACATTTGAGATCGTGGGATATTGAAAACACAATTTGCTGGATATGGTTCCTCTTAACCCGCATGACAGTGGTCCTCTTTACACAGCTACCAGCCTTGAAATTCTTGCCTCTTCCTAAATTCCCTCTCCCTACCAAAAAAAGAGCAAAGGCACTGTAGTCCCTGTTTGATAGCCAGGATTACTGCAAGGATGCTGGGGTAAGGGGGGGAGCTTGAGGCAGAAAGTCAGGTAATAAGTAGCGTTTGTGGCAGATCCATCAGAGGAGCTTGTCACATACTCTTTGCTGCAGGGATTCCAGAGGGACTTGGACTGAGATTAACCCGCAGCACTGACTAGTTTGGCTTTACACTGGGCTGGCGTCTGCTCTTGCTGGAATGATTTAGCTCTTTCCACACTGCTGCTTTAAAGCCTCTTGCAGCTCTTCCCAGAGACCGTAGTATCCTGTTTGCCATTACAATAAATTATATTCCAGAGTACAGAGGCACGTGTATAGAGGTGTAGCTACTTTTCAAGTAAATGTGGGCAAGATGACCCTTCCTGAGCGGGAACATTTCTTCCATTCACAGCTGTTCTCTACTTTTTGGAAATGTAGTCTGTTCCAGCTTACCCGGAAATTTACTCAAACTCAAAGTCAGAAAAAAATTACAACGAAACCTGAACCAAAAACCACCCAAAACTCCTGACGGAAGCAAACTAGGTTATTCATCTCACTTCTGAAAATCACCTAATGCTTTGGTGTTAAGCGGTGGTGTGCAGGAAGCAGGAGCTGAGGACCTTTCAGGAAGTTTCACAAGCACCTGGTCTCTGTTTCTGTTGCTTCCTTAGGACTCTGGCACTCATGGAGGCAGAAGGAGCACTGGAAAATCCTCATGCTTTAGAGTTTATATTAAAATTCTAGTTTCTTAGGAATGCAAAGATTTTTTTAAAGCTGTTACCCTTTATTGGCATGGTGATTTATAGCTCTTTCTATAGCCTAGATAGACATACAGTATTTTGGAATTTATTTCAGTAACTGTTAAAGAGTTCTGCTTTCAGATCTGACGTGCAGCTGAAAACCACGCTAATGTGAATAATGCTTCTAGCAATGGGTAGGAAGAGCAGAGTAGCCAGGCTACAGCAAAAATTTACTTCATCCTGCAGTCAAATTCCTCATGCAGTCAAAGGGAAAAGCAGAGGCTTGTAGTGAGTATATATATATTAGCCTGACAACAATGACTTTAATTATGGTAAGCCATGAGAAAATTCTAAGTCCACTTCATCCTTCCTATCCAAAAGTCAATTCAGCTTTCTTCTGAGAGACAGATATTAAAGATTTTAAAAACAATTCTGTGTCCCATTTCCTTCATGGGACCTTAGTCTTGTAAAAAATATTCATTGCACTCAAAGGTTATTTCTGTCTTGTTTTGATGCTACAGATTTAAAGAATGAGATCATTTCTGTTGAATGCCCAGCTGTTTAAGAATCTGCATCGCTTTTCAAGGAGCACAAGAGGAAAACACTGTGTCCTTGCCAGAAAAACAATCAGATAATAAGATTGCATTTTATTTAATTGAGAAAAAAAGAATCAGACATAATGTGATGTGTGGATGAATCAGCACAGACAAGAATGCCTGTGACCCAAAAAAAGTTTAATCTTGAAGTGACTACCATACTGTGTGTGGAATTACTTTTACTTCTTGCACTATAGTTTTCCATCTTCACTGCGTAGTATTGCTAATATGCTACGTTTCCACGCTGTGCTAATTCTGCTGATTTTATCACAAGTCTTAGGACTGTTGTTTGTCTTCTTAAGGCCTAGTTCTAGAAGTGATAAAGGCGGAAACTTAAATATCGTTTTAGTTAAAGGTTAGTTTCTGATCACGCTGCATACAGGAAAACATTACAAATGCAATGAAAATCAACTTAGAGCTTCTACAGTATTTGTCTGCTGCTCATCACTTAATTTTTTATTTTTATTTTTTTAATTTTTTTTTTAATCTAGTGACTAGCAGAAGAGCTTGTATATTTTAGATCCTTACACAATTAAAAACAGCAGTGGAAGTTAAGTAGGAGTTGCAACATGCAGCAAGATTATTATTCCAATTTTTATACTAGAGGAAGGTGAAAGAAAAGTGCTGTGTGGTTTGCTCCGTGGTTAACACACAGTCACTGCCTTGCTGTTGCTAAACATTCTGCACGGAATACAATATGGTCACTATGTTTCCAGAGAAATTATCAATTTTCCTCCCTTTAGCATTCCTTTAGATTATTTCTTATTCTTTATGGGCTTTGAATTTAAAAGACCGTTATCAGAATTTGAGATACAAGAATTATAGTAATTTGAACAAATTTTGGCATGCTGCTTGATGTATTATGATGTTTGCAACACAGAGAGTGTTTAATTATGGCAGAAGGCACTTTTCCTTAACAAGTAGTTGTTCAATTATGAGTTCTGTGGTGGCTCTAGAAATGGAAAGAATAACTGAACGGGAACAATAAACCAGACACTGCTAATGCTATGCTGGGATGAGATTAAAGACAGAGCTCATGGGGAAGCAAAGTATTCGCACAAATACAATCATTATATCATCAATTAATTATTATTCAGAATGTTTTCCACCAAACTCTAAATGGCTGAAGCCATCCCTGCCAGTATACCCTTACCCTTCCGTAGGGATATGCAGCTTTATTACAACTGCTGGAGACAGAGATCCAGTAAAGTCTTACATTTGGTCAATTAGGCACAATTTTCAACAAACATGTTTAGTATTTTTATAACTAAAATACTGTTGACATTTTTAAAAAGTAAAGTTCCACTGAGTATTTTTTATTATGTTCTTACTCTGCAAGTGAGAATTATAAGTCCTCTTCTACTTGAGGCTGTGCCATTTTCCTGTTCAGCTCTTCTCTATATATACTGAATTTTGCATCTTGATTCTGCCACTGTCTCCTACTTACACTCACAACGGAGCTATCACTCTTAAACCAACAGAAGACATTTCTTTGCACAACACTGAATAACATCAGGAACTTTCAGCCACCTGAGACCAAAAAGCCAGCAGGATTTTCAAAGGAAAACAAACCCCTGTTCTCACAGGGATAATTGAAGCTTTCGTGAGCATGGGGTGTCAATGCTAAGAGGATATGAATGACCCTGCTTTTTACCTTCATGTCCTGAACACCTCCAGAGCACGCAGCGTGCGGAAGTGCTTTATAACTCCTTGTTTTCACATACTGCTTTTACCATGTTAAAGTCTCCTTCACTTCTGATCACACTGCCCTTTGACTCTTTGATAATTCTAGTCTTTTTGGAAAGCAGAGAATTTTCTGGAAGATGGTGAACCTTTCCCAAGGACCTGGGCATGGCCTGCTGGATCAGGGCCTCTCCGTACGGCACTGTCTCCAGCAGTGGCACTGGGAGGTGGGACGGGTCTCTTGGCAGCACATTTTAGTAGTCTGCTAATCTGAAGAGCAGATGGAAAGAATAGCTTGGAAGTCCAAACTGTTCCTTGACCATTTGTAGGATGCTGGTGTAGCAAAAGAAGAAGGAAGCAGAGATATATATATGAAAATTCTCAAAATTGTTTTTTGGAATTGATTTTTTTTCTTAAAGTTCACTAGCAAAAATTGCATTGGAAACAACACTAATGTTCCAAATGAAGACAGCTAAGTAAGTGTAGCCAGGTGTTATAATAGTTAATGTCTGAAGAGAAACTTAATCATTGAGACAAAACTTTATGAAGACTCTTCATCCACAAGAGAAAGGCTATACAAAATCAGTCACAAATGAGAAAGAGAAGGCAGAAGAGGATTCAGTGTGATGATCCACATCAGGTAAGGTGACAACTGCTGCCAAAATGGACAGCCCTACTACTTGATCCCTTCCCCGTGCTGTAGCTGCCTGTTCTCTTGCTCTCCCTTGCACTGGCACTTGCCTGACCACCTACTGCGTGAGCTGGGGGAATTGAATTAGCGAGATTGTATTGACTTGTATTTTTTAAATTGGTAACGTGTTGGTTTAGATTTTTGTAACTGGCCTGGGATAGAATCAGGCAAACATCAGCACAAGGGCTAGGGCCAAGGGTGGGGAAGAGGAAGGTACTGCATTTTAACAGAATTTTCATGAAAGTGAAGTTGACTCTAGAGTTCTAAAATTCCTTTTAATGTAAATTCCCATCTTGAGGACCTGCACAGCCTGGGATACAAAGAATCTGCTGTCCATATCTTCATAACTTTCAGAATGCTTTCTGAGATTGCAAGTCCAGCACAAAATGTCCCATAACTGAAAGAAAATAAAGGCCATTTCTGAAAGAAAATAAAGCAGCCACTCAATAAAATGTATTTTTTAAGCTTAAAGATTTTTTTGTTGAAAAAACAATACTGTTTCTGACATATATATAGTGCTAATGCATACGCCTTCCAGCATGAGAAAATAGCGTGTGTGCATTTAAGGTATTTACTCTTCGCTACATTTAAGAGTGTGGTGAGCAAAAGGAACCCATGGAGCTTATGCAGCAGCGCCCCTTAGTGAGAGAAGTAAATTCTGAATTTAGTTAACTATAGGAGCAGAAGTATTTTTGTTTGCCTTTCCTTTTGCTTGATTTCAAAGTCACTAACACAACAGACCAAAATTTTACCTTTCGATAACTTATGTCTGAGAATTATTTTTACTATTCTTACTATTTGGGATGTCATCCAGAAGGACCTGGACAAGCTGGAGAGGAGGGTCCAGGTGAACCTCATGAGATTCAACCAGACCAAGTGCAGGGTCCTGCACCTGGGTACCAGAGCAATCCACATCATCAATATAGGCCGGGGGATGAGGTGATAGAAAGCAGCCCCGTGGGAAAGAATTTGAGAGTGCTGGTGGACGAGAAGCTGGACATGAACAGACAGTGTGTGCTTCCATCCCAGAAGGCCAATCGCACCCTGGGCTGCATCAAAAGAAGTGTGGCCAGCAGATCAAGAGAGGTGATTCTGCCCCTCTACTCTGCTCTGGTCAGATCTCACCTGGAATACTGTGTTCAGCTCTGGAGCCCCCAACAGAGAAAGGGCATGGTCCTGATGGAACGGGTCCAGAGGCGGGCCACAAAAATGATCAGGGGGTTGGAACACCTCTCCTATGAAGACAAGCTGAGGGAGCTGGGGTTGTTCAGCTTGGAGAAGAGAAGGCTCCGGGGAGACTTCATAGCGACCTTCCAGTACCTGGAGGGGGCCTACAGGAAGGCTGGAGAGGGACTCTTTACAAAGGCCTGTAGTGATAGGATGAGGGGCAATGGTTTTAAATTNGACACTAAGTTGGGGAGAGTGTCGATCTGCTGGAGGGTAGGAGGACACTGCAGAGGGACCTGGACAGGCTGGGTTGATGGGCTGAGGCCAACGGTATCAGGTTTAACAAGGCCAAGTGCAGGGTCCTACGCTTTGGCCACAATAACCCCAGGCAACACTACAGAGTGGGGGATGAGTGGCTGGAGAGTGGCCAGGCAGAGAGGGACCTGGGATTACTGGTTGACAACCAGCTGAACATGAACCATCAGTGTGCCCAGGTGGCACGAAAGGCCAATGGGATCTTGGCTTGTATCAGGAGTAGTGTGGCCAGCAGGAGTAGGGAAGTGATTCTCCCCCTGTACTCGGCATTGGTGAGGCCTCACCTCAAGTGCTGTGTGCAGTTCTGGGCCCCTCACTTCAAGAAAGATCTTGAGGTGCTGGAGCAGGTCCAGAGGAGAGTGATGAGGCTGGTGAAGGGACTGGAGGGAAAGTCTTATGAGGAGAAGCTGAGGGAGCTGGGATTCTTTAGTCTGGAGAAGAGGAGACTCAGGGGGAACCTTATCACTCTCTACAACTACCTGAAAGGAAGTTGTAGTCAGGTGGGGTCAGGCTCTTCTCCCAGGCAACTAGTGACAGGACGAGAGGGCGTGGCCTGAAGCTGCGTCAGAGGAGGTTTAGATAGGATGTTAGGAAGCACTTCCTCATGGAAAGGGTCATTAGGTGCTTGAATGGACTGCCCAGGGAGATGGTGGAGTTGCCATCCCTGGAGGTATTTAAGCAAAGATTGGATGTGGCACTTAGTGACGTGGTCTAGTTGATGTTGGTGTGTTAGGTCATAGGCTGGACTTGATGATCTCAGAGGTCTATTCCAGCCTCAGTAGTTCTGTAATTCTGTGATTCTGTGACTAGTGCCACATGTATTACAGAATTATATACTTGCTTCATTATCGTAGTCCGCCATCTGACCTGTTTGATCACTCTGGTTGTTTTTTTTTTTTCAAATATACTTTGCGTACAATAAAGTATTTCTTGGCATAGAAAGATATGGAGGCTACCAGTTTTTCCCAACAAAATAGTCTGGATGTTATAACAGGTTTACAGTTGTGAGTATAAAAATAATAAACATACCATTTTTTTTGTGTTAATTGGAGTAATCTCTATTGAGAATTTAGAATCAACCTTTATTGTAGAGATCACGTTGAATTAAATGAATTTCACTTAGTACCTTCTACTCCTTTTTTTTTCCCACAGTTCTTGAGTCTTTTGAACTCATATTGATCAGGTATTCCCCACTAATAAGCCGGCCTCAGTTACACTTTTAAAGGATGTCATCAAACTGAAACCCAGTGAGCTGCAAAAGTTGTTTGAAAACCTATGCTATAATATCAATACCTATGTATAATTAAAAGGCTTCCATTGAATGTCACTCAGTTTGGTTGATATAAAATTTCTGACTAAGAAAGAATTCCAAATGTAATCTCTTTTGAAATTATAATGGTTAGCAAATGAATCTTGTAATCAAAAAGCATCATTAGTACATTTAAGATGAGAATTTTTTTTAATAACAGATAATGGGTTTTTCTGCAATTTAAAAAGTCTATCTAAGCTAAAAACAAACAAGCAAACAAACCAAAAAACATGATAAATGTCTACCTGTAGGAAGGGGAGATTGCAGTGCAAGTTCATGCATAGCCATAAATGTAACAAGAACTATGGCTTGAATCATAGAATCATAGAACAGTTTGGGTTGGAAGGGGCTTCCAAAGGCCATCTAGTCCAACCCCCCTGCAGTGAGCAGGGACATCTTTGACTATATCAGGTCATTCAGAGCCTTGTCAAGTCTGACCTTGAATATCTCCAGGGATGTGACGTCAACTACCTCCCTGAGCAACCTGTTCCAGTGTTCCACTACCCTCATAGTAAAGAACTTGTTCACAGAATCACAGAATTACTGAGGCTGGAATAGACCTCTGAGATCAAGTCCAGCCTATGACCTAACACTACAACATCAACTTCCTTGAACATGTCTAAAGACCTCAGTAGTTAATTCTGGCTTTCTTTTAAGCTTTTCAAACTTTTGCATTAGACGCTTCGTTATGGGTTGTTTTAGAGTTTCCTCTGGTTCCTTATCTTCTTTGTGAGGCTCATTTTCCCTCATGCGTCTTTATACCTGTGTCCCTCTGAGTGAAACAGAGAGAGGAGCCCTTCCCGCAGCTGGGCACTGCTTTCTTGGCAGCCCCTGGCCTGATTTCCAGCGTGCAGAAGCATCTTGGTCTCTTGTCCCTGCTTTCCCATTTGGGATGCAAGGCGGGAGAGGTGTCTGTCCATGAGCCTTTGAAGGTTCTGGCAAATTGCAGCCTCATTTGGCAGAAGGATTGGGGTTGTAAGGCAAATCAGAAAGCAAGGACATCCAGTTCCGGGGTGAGAGGTCTGATTTGCAGCATCATTTTGGCTGTACCATAGCTCTTCTCCCACAGGTCTCTGAAACCAAGCGAGGGAGCAGTTGCCGCTCAAGGCCTCCAGAGGGAGATCCAGCCCATCTAACCCGAGAGCCTAAATGCTACTCTAATTCCATTCTGACCTCTGAGATCAAGTCCAAAACTAGATGAAGTATCATGAAACTAGATGGCCAGGGCATGGTGAAGGAAGCTATAAATACCGTGGCTGAAGGAGCAGCTGCAACATGAGCTCACCTGTAATCGGTGGTGAGAGAGAAGCTCAGCTGGAAAAAAACACCCTAGCCTTTCCAGTCATGGCAAAAGCTGTAACCAGAGTTCACAGGCCTTGTAACCCCAGTCATCTGGAGAACCCCTCATTAGGTCCAGGAATGGTTCATTACATGAGAAAGCAATATTGAATTATCAAGTTGGATATGTAGACCTTACTAGCAATTAACAATACTTTACATAGCTCGAAGCAGCGTACAGAGACATGAGGGAACAGCTGTGGTCACTAAGAGATGGTACAAACCAGAAGAAAATCCCTGACAAAGCCATAAATGGATGTGTTTTGAATTAAAGGGGTTAAACTCATCAGTGTGTTGTTATACCTATTGAAATGAAAAT
Organism: Baryphthengus martii; assembly: GCA_013396935.1. Classification (NCBI taxonomy): domain Eukaryota; kingdom Metazoa; phylum Chordata; class Aves; order Coraciiformes; family Momotidae; genus Baryphthengus; species Baryphthengus martii. The sequence goes on along the minus strand of VWZK01007667.1, from coordinate 49,121 downwards.
GTTATAACAGTGGTTTTGAGATGCCATTACTCTGGGGTGAGTGCTGGTAAACAACAACATATTTTCCAGAATGCAGATTATAACTGAACTGACTTAGCAGTGACATAAATCGCAGCAGTTTGAAGATCACAAGTAGGAGGAGATTTTGAGGAGGGTTGGCTGCCCATAGCAGATGTGATGAGGCCCCCGGCCGGGCAGAGCTGTAATTCTGCATAACACCTCAGCACTTAGGGCGAGCAGAAAACATCAGAAAAGATGGTCCTGACCAAACCTCCTCAAGGACGACCACAAACATGGCAAGAAAATGTACTGTATCAAAGAGCAGTATCAGAAACAAAGAGCCTCAGGCTCCCTTAGAGATGGGTAAGAGCTGATCAAATTACAAGTAACAGGAGCAGTAGCAGACAAAGAGTTAATTTAATGTGTCTGGTAGTTGTTCACTATTGTCACTAGTAAGGTGTGTGTGTCACTATTTGTCCTCTAGAGATGGAATAGATCCTGATCCTGACTGATGGTCCCTTTCCCGCACTTGCTATCAGAATTGGCTGGTAAGTGAACCCGGAAGTATTGCCTGAGTCACCTGCCCTAACTACTGTGTGCCCACCATCCTCAGCTGGTGCAGTGTTCATTTGTGGTCATGAAAGGAGCATTCATGAAAGTTTATCAGCTAAAAACATTAAAGAAAATGAACATGAAGGAGAAAGTGCTAAGCCCTGTTATTAGTGTCCCAAAGGGCTATGGCCCGATGCTGTGCCCTATGAGTGTGATCGTAACCTGCCACATTTTTGTCGAGCTTTCTAAAGACACTTTAGTCCTAAATGAGAACTTCCAGATCTTGTCTCTCTCTACAAAATATTGGTGGGGCTCCATCTGAAATACAGCTTTCAGGGTTGTTGGGGTTTTTTTGTCCAGTTAGGAGGGATGCTGAGAAGATGGAGGGGAGCGTGACAGGATTTTTAAGGGCCTATAGCATATGGCCTACAAGGAACAACCCAGTTAAGGGAGCTGCACTTGTTTCACCTGGTGAGACCAGTTTGAGGAGAGACCTGGCTGAGGAGAAACCTAGTAAAGGGTAAATTCAGTGGGAAAGAGACATAATTAATATCCCATGAAATCCCAGGCATATCCACAGAGCTAAGGTCCACAGCTATAAAGTGCACCATGGTCACTGAGAGGACGCAGCAGGTACATGACAATATCATCAAACACCCATTAGCACAACAACACATCAGGCACATGCTTCCTGTAATGACCGACAGTAACACGCCGAAAACAGCACATCCCACAGCATACACACAGACCAACTTCTGTTTGAGTTTTCTGTACAAAAACGTGTCTACTATGTGTATATATAGTTAAGCAGGAACATCAATAAGATGTTGCTCAGTCATAAAGAAATTGTGACTTCATATGGTTACACTGATTCAATTAAGAATATTTTTCATTTATCTAATAGAACACATAAAGCAGCATATGACACTTCAGAAAGAAACAGAATTTTTAATTACCAAGTCAAAATAACATAGAAAACCTGCTGTATTCACAAAAAAAAAAAAAAAAGAAAAACACGAAGTTTGGTGAATAATTCTAATTGGGATTGAAAACAGAAAAAAGTATTAATTAAATTTTTTAAACGTTTTAAGAAAACTCCGCTTTGTGAAAGTATTTATTTTTCAATAGTTTTTTACCATGAAAAATATTTGATATGGATGTTACCCCATAAATCACAGCTACGCTCTTGTAGAAACACCAAACCTAAACACGAGGCATTTCTGATCTCTGCAAAGGATGAAAGCACAAGATAGGTTCTTCATGAGTTATTCTGCTTTATTAGTTTAACTCTGATCATCTGCTTTAAGGCAAAGTCAGATTCTGTAAACTCCTTCACTAGTCCTCCATCTAACATTTTCCATTATCTTTATTTTTCCTTTTAATTGGCAACCGCCATGTTTATGTCAGCCAGGTTGCAGCTGGGTTTTGCTCATCAGCAGCTTCCTGTATCAGAGAACACTTACACTGCTTTGGCTTCTTGCTTTGATACTTCTTTGTTTTCTGAGCATTTGATCCCTTACTCCTGCTGACAGTTGAGGCCGGCTTGAGTCACACTATTGTGAGAATCTCTCTTGGAGATTTGGATATTACTACAAGATCTGTCACAGCATGAAATGTAGCAGATTATGTTCCTGTCTAGAAGGGACTTTCCCAGAAAGCAGTGACCCTGATCCTGCGTATGCAAACACATACGATGACTTTGATACTTGAATAACCCCCGAACCACTGTAGAGACCTCAAGCACAAAGCTGTTTGTAGAAGCGTGTGTTTGAAGGCTGCTGACTACTGCAAACGCATGTATTGAGGTGATTATAATACAATTGAATACATAATTTAATGCAACCTGGCTTAGGTTTAATAAGGTGAAAACAAATAGATGAACAAGGTTCTTTTATTCATGAGCTCTTGAAAACTGTCCTCAGTATGGATGAATCAGTTTAGTGTACCTGGCCCAAGTATTTTATAGCTTGGAAAGGGAAGTACAGAAAATCAGGTGTGATGTGCATCAGAGCACTGAAACCGGTAGGAAGGCAGGCAATAGTTTTCTCCCTTCCCCAAATACAAAACCTAACCTGAACTGAATGGAAAAACACAGATACTTGTCACCATCTTAGCCCAAGTTAGGCAATTACACAATGTATTAAATGTTCAAGGAAACAGTGAGTAATTGATCTATGAATGCTACTTTTGTTACGTTGGTAGATAGACATTAAAATTATCTAAAAAAATAAAACCGATAAACTCCAAAAATTTGATAATCATTGTGTCTGCAATTTTTAGATCTGTCTATGGAGAAATACGGTCAGAGGCTACATCTGACTGGTAAGGACTGTAAATTGCAATGCCTGGCTTGTGACAGAGGTCTGTTTTGCCAGGTGGTGATGAATCAAGCTGAAGGCTGACTGTTTTGGACAATTTTTCTTGCAATAGAAAGTGGTAGGTATCCAGTATTTGGGCATAATATTTCTAAATAAATCACTGTATTTAAGGTTACAAGAGCAAGCAAGTGTTGTAAAACGTTATGTATTTTTGAAACTTTTTAATAACTCTACTGAGGAAAATAAAAAATATCAATTCCAATATTTAATTTCTCTTCCTTGGACTAAATAAATGTAGTTTTCTATGAAGTGATAAGAAAACAGAGATCTGAAACCCATTCTGGTTTGTCTCCATGAGTCTCAATCAACTGTTTCACCTTCTTCTGACCCAAGTATAATCACTTGCCCTCAATTACGTTGCGTCAAGAACAATGCAAGCCAAGCATCACGAATGAGTGAAACAGAAAAGGAAAAAAAGTGAGGAGAGGCTATCTGTGCATAGGAAAATATGATCCTGAGATCATAATGGCCTGAAAGTGCAAGTTTCTGTTAGTGAAACCTCAACCAATGACCTGGAGCTCATCCTGATGAACTTCACGCAGGGGAAACATGACTCCTCTGCAGCTTGAAGCAGTGTTGCACTGCAGGGTGCTGATGTTTTCCTCCTAAGAATCACCGCCCTGGGCTTTGGTAAGCAGGGTATCCTGCTAGCACGGGCGCTGGTGGAGCTGAATTATGCTGGCTGCTTCCAGCTCCTTGCAGGCACCACCTCACAGCTCTGCTCATTGTCACCGGTCCTCACTCGGATCCCTTTAAACGCGGTGCTACTTGATTTTCTAGCTCATGCAGCTTCTCACTGAAGCTGCACAGACATATATCATCTGTCACAAGAGTTTCACTTACGTGAGATGCTCAAAGAGCAAAATCCGAGCAACTCTTCTGCTTTTGTGCACTTGCCCTCTCTTTCTCTCTCACAGAAGCACACACCCTGTGCACCTCTTTCTAAAACTCCTTTCCAAGGCTGTCAAGATATACCTTTATCAGGTATATCAATGCTCCTCCGCACTGTTGACCTCCGTCCCATCAATGTTATGATGAATGTAGCAATTTGTTTTCTTGGCACAGTTTCTGTGTAATACAGTAGGCAAATTAAATCAATCAAATAAGCAATCAACCCATCGCCAATGGATAATAAAAAAATGTAAGAACTGATGTATTGAACCAGGCCAGAGGTCCACCTAGTTCATTAGTCTTTCCTTGAAAGTGGCTGACACAAAATGCTTGGTGAAGCAGCAGACGAGCAAGGAAGGCATGTGATCACTCTTCTCCAGTTCACTACCCATCCTTCAGCAATCTGCAACTAACTGACTTGCTGAGAGGTGAGGTCTTTCTGTTTCACAGCACTTGAAGTGTTTTTCTTCCATGAATCTAATTGCTTCCTGGACATGTATACAATTTTGCTATCTATAATATCCTCTGGAAGTCTTCCACAGCTTTTTGCTCTGGAGGCTTGCTTAATTTCCTTTTCTTGTTTTTTCTTGACCTTACTAGCTATTTTTTTTCTTAACTGTAAGCCTGATGTTTTTATTACTTGCTGACTAATGAGCTGATAAATCAAAAAGTTTTGGTGTGAAATTTAAGGAAGGTAAATATGTTACTGAGAGATTTAACCAGCAAATAACTATTAGAAAAGATGTAAACACTCATGATGCTGAAAAAAATTGTGGAGTAAAGAAAAGACATGAAGGGAGAAAACTGAGGAGAATTCTGTTTTGACTTTGCAGAAAAATATTTTCCACAGTGCAATGTATTCCTATCTGAAATACCTAGTAAGAGATTAGTTGTGTCTAAAAATGGACTGGACCAGAACCCTTCGGAAAGAGTGGGTAAGGCTGCGTCTGCATTGGCATTAAATAGCTACTCGATGCTTTCTCTCTCTGCAGTGAGTTCCTTTACATTCTTCTATACAGGGGAACCAAACTGTTATCTCGTGTTTGTGTCACTGCTCTTTGTGCTTTGGCATCTGACCCAGTTTGGATTTTGTTCTATCATTTTCAGATCGGGGTTATAAATGAAGCATAAAAAAATTTATATCTAATCATCATTACACATTAGAGGAGGAAGCTATAAATCCATTTATTTGCTCATCCATTTTTATCTCCCCGTATCTAATAAAGATACAGCTTCTTTAGGAAATAGTAGGAGTACAATTCTCTGGTCAATAGTTGCAAAGCACTGGCTCGGTCTGGTCCAGATGCCTCTTATCATAGACGGGCAATTGTCATTCTTTGTGTCCCCTGGTCCTTTTAGCCCCTGGACACACACATGGCAGTGGTATGGAAGTAAATTTTGCAGAGCTTCCTATGCTGTAGGATTTTGTATCTCCTCCATACTAAGAACACACAGATAAATGCGAGGGAAAACAGTCAGGCTTTGCATCTGTGTGGATTTACTGCTCATTAAAACACCAGTATTTCTGGAGCTTGAATGCCCAGACTGGAAATCTAAATAAGTTGGTAAAAATAAACAGGGCAGACAGAAGTCAGTGCATTAGGTCTAATCCCAATGATAGCGTGATGTGGCCTCATTTAACATTGGGAACTGGCAGAGGTAGCAGATAAGGAGAGAGTGGTGACAGATGCCAGTTGGCATCAGACGAGGAAGCTTGGGTTTATAGCCCACACTGCAAGTTAATAATGGCTACAAAAGAGGACACACAGACCAAATTGTATACGCTGGTGAAAAAGCTTCTTAAAAGTCAGTCTTGACAAATGGAAGCTGGGGTTTTGTGTGCTTCAATGCGATGACTGCTGAACAGAATACATGTGCCACTGCGGAGGTAGTTGCCAAAAACTTTTTTGAAGGTTCCTTTAAACTTTCTCTTCTTTAGAAAAAACACATAAGATAGAGCTGAAGAAAAAAAGAAAAACAAGCCTTCTGAATGAGTGTGGCTTATGAATGCAACTTTTCAGTCCTTATAACAAAGAGTGATAACAAGACAGAAAATTGAGTCGGAATTCATCAGCCACAGGCTATCTTTTTAAAATTACTTAACCTCAATACGCATCACTTCATATTTGCTCTGAGAAGTGGTGTGCTTCTGACTGGGGGAAATTAGATGTCAATGTACATACTTGTTGGTTTGTTGATTGTTGGTTTTTTTTTTCTGGTTTATCAGAGTAAACGGGAACAATTTCAAACTTTTCATTATTTACCTTGCAGAGTGTGAGGTTCCCTGAGAAGCAGATTGATTCACTGCTGTTGCTGTGTGGCTGTGCCTCTCACCCTTTGCAGTGAGTTGTCTGGTGCAATGTGGGCAGAATTCTTGTGTGGAGTTTAGTGGGAAATAAATGCTTGAAAGTGAGAGGCACAGTTAGCATGTGGAACTAGCTGTGACAAGATATTGCTAAAAGGGATACATTGGTAGGACTTTCACAGATATAAAAGCATATATATAAATGATTTGAGGTGAGGTGTTGAACAAATTGTTTCATCTTCTTATGATGGATCAAAATGAGAATAATTATACTTACTCTATTGAGTAAACCAATTAGGGATCTAAACATAGAAAGCACAGTACGTTCCTAATGTGATTATCCTCAGCTCAAGGAAAAGAGCATAGCAGAGATAACAGGAAAAGGAAACAAAGGGAATGTCAGCCCTTGCTCTGGTGCTGGAGTGGCAGAAATACCTCCATGGCATTTAAATGAGTACTGCAATGAGGAGTGTGTAAGGCACCTTCACAGCTCTCTTTCTCCTTCATCAGCCTGGACTCATATGTCAGTGGTTGTTCAGATGTCAGTCAACTAAATAGAAATGGCTTCTTTTTCATTTTGACCGCTTGCTAACTCCAGGATAGGTCAAGCAACTTCATACTTTTCATCTTCTGTTCTTTAATGTCTTTAAATTAGCACATGCTACTGTGAAGACACAGTTTGTCACTGATATCAGATATAACATGGGAGGGGGATATTTGGTATGTTTGATACCAGTGGTAAGTCCAAGGACTATGTGGGGAGAAAGCTGAAGAAGTTCATGGTTTGTTTTTTGAGTATATCAATACTCAAATACAATTCAAAATACAATACAACATTGATACAGTAAAGAGTCTATGTTAAATGAATATGTTGGTGTGTAACTATTTTGGACACTTGTACTGATCAGGTGTCCAACAGGGACAATCAGTGCCCCTCAGACACTAAAGACCCAGTGAGACCTCATAGTAGAACACAAATGTAAATGCAGGGATCAAAAGAAAGCCAAACCCTTTTGCACACGCAGGCTTAAACACAATACTTGCCATGTTGCTCTTTGTTTCATTGCTCCAGACTGAAACAGATTTAATCAAAGTCTTTATTACGTCTCCATACAGCCTGCAGCATACTAATTTCAGAAACTCTACAAAGGAGAATAGGTTCATATCCTTCCTGGTTTGGCTCTGACTGGCCTAATCTTTTAATTCCTTTCTGATATATTACGTTCAGGTGAGAAAGACCAAAGGAAGTCATTACAATACAGCTATGCTGCTAGCCCCTGTCAGTAGAATGCTTGTGATAAGTACCTGGCTTATGCAGATAAAATTACTTTTATTAACATGGCAGAATTTCAGCTCTCCTCATAATTTTAGTGAAATAAGTGATTTGGTAATATTCTGTATTATATAACTGGATCTGGACCTAAGTCTGATCAATACAAATTTATCTGCTGCAGTTCATATTGTCACTTTGGTCTGGCAAAGCTCTGACAATGATATAGAGCTTGGCTCAACTAAACTGGGCTCCGCCCCACTAGTTCCTAGCTGTTAATACCATTTCTTTGCACAGCCTCTGCAGTTTTCTCCAGAAAAGGAGACAAATCTCTGTGAAAGGAGATTGTCTCTGTCTCCACTCACTCCTCAAAAGGACACCTTGAGGTCAGCTTTGTAATGATTCTTTGTCAGAATACGTGGAGAAGTGTCTTTAACATTAAACCACTGCTTAAATTGGTTTTTGGTTCCAGGGTAAAAATCACCATGCAATGTGTAACGAGAAATAAATACAGTATTCTGGGCAGATTTTTCCAAGTGGTGATAAATACCCTCAGACTGCTAAGTGCAAGACTGACCTATTTTCTTTCCTGCTTTCTTAAAATTCCATTAGTTTCTTTTGTTTCAACGAGATGGACAGGACATTTGCTTTCAGAGGTTTCTTGGTAGCTGAAATGCTTTGGTTTTTTATTTAATGCTTTGTTAAAGGCATGCAATAATCCCCCAACAATGCACTGCCTGTCATGTCCAATTGTTTAATTAAGTTACTGTAGTGAACTCGTTAGGACTGTAACAGTTTCAATGTTATCCGTGGCCAGCTCAACATTAGCAATAAAATGTTAGTATCTTATTTTGAAGTCTGGATGTTACCTTTCTGCTAGAAGGCAGAAATAGTAAACTGACCATGTAATTGGAAAACGCTGGCTCCTTCTTACAGCCCAGAGTCAGTCTTCTCTCAGTGTCCACATGTGTACGTCCTTGCTTAGCTGTTTAACACTAAACTGATTGAAAATAAAATAAGAAATAGTAAACTGTTCAGCATTAAACTGCATAATGTGGAGAATAACAGAATGCTGGTGAATTACAAATAGTAGAATGCACCCATATGATTGCCAAACAAGGTGAGATTTGAAATGAATATGGATATCCACACAAAGCTCAACATGTGCTAAGAATTGTTCCATGCTTACTTACGGCTGTATGGATTTAGTCAGGACCATAGCTAAGTTTGAAATGAGCGAAGAATAACAAAAAAAGTTCAGCTAACTTGGAAAGTGGCATTAACATGTAGATGACTGGCAAATTGCAGACAAATCCCATTTCTCTATCTAGAACTGTTTCTCACCGGTCGTTGAACTAGCTGAGAAAAGGTGTGCACTTTGGAGCTGGTACATGGCTGAAGAGAACTGGTGAAGCCTGGAAACAGCTGGGAGCGTGGATTTGTTCAACAGCACAAGTCTGTAGTGAGCTGAGGTAGAGCTAGCTTTAAAATCCCCATGCAGCAGAAAGACTGATGGAATGAAAAATAAAAATACAAACCTAACTTTTATGGTGAAAGATCTACATCACTTGGTGGACAGAGTGCAGAAAAGCACCCTGGATTTTAATATTGACAAATAATTTAAGAGGGTGAAAGGTCATACTAGTACAGAAGGGAACACCAGCCTTGAAAATGCTGACTTTGAATGTGCCTGAAAAGCAGCAGTTATAGCGCGTAACAGTTGAACATCCTCTTGTGTAAAGATGCTGTGACTCAAAGCAGTTGCATGAAATATATCACCAGATGTGTGAACTGGCATTACATTTGGTAGGCCATGCCTGGAATAATGGGCTAAATAGTTCTTCATATCACACTCCAAGTGTCTCGCATTATGTGTCTACAAAATGGAAAGCTCAGATCAGTTGCACTGCTTGCAAATATTTGCCCTAACTATCCCTGTACCTAAGGTTCTCCATCAGTTAAAGACTCATAAAACATCTGTCTATATCAAGAACTGCTTTCTTCATGTACTTGACATGAAAGAAATGTGGGAATACAAGTGCTAAACGTTTGATTTGATAAGGCGTGTTATGTTTTCCCCTCCAAATACACAGTAGGTTTCCTCTGTACTCTATATTTTTATTTTATCATTGAGCTCATGTTCATTTTTACAAGATTGCTCATCCAAGGATGATCTGCAAATTCCATTGGTTATTATCCTAACCAAGTAAAGTAGTATCTAAAATGGTAGATACATGGCCATGTTAATCATTTACATCACATTGTTTTTATTAAGGATAACCAAAATGATTAATTCTTGCAGCACGTGACAACAAAGTGCTTACAATACACAAAGGAGCTATTATTAAATATTCATTTTATGCTCTGAGCAACAGAAATGCATAAAGAATGTTAGTGGAGAATTACAGGGGTGTGATCAAAAGGGGAATTTTACATCTTATTAGAAAACATATCAAAATACTTTTGGTGCTGGATTTTGTCTTGTAGATTGAATTTTTGGAAACAAATCAATGCTTCACCGAACATAATTAAATCGATCACTTAATGCCTATGGAAACTTTCATAATGGGTGATGGCTCTGCTCATACAACATATAGTGTACGTCATGTAGGTGACTTGTCTATGCAGGACAGGGATTTGTGCTTGTTGCTTCCAGCCATTGGATTTCACTGTCTAGCCCATTGCCATTGCTGGTATAACGAGCTGTGACTCACATGAGGTCTGTCGCCTCACCCCAACTCTCTGCCAGTGATGCTTCTCAGGTGAGCATATTGCACCCATCATTCACTATCCGCACTGGCTGCCATAACCTCTCCACAGGTGATTTCAAAGACTCACATTAGTAAGAATGATTCCTTCCATGGATCTAACTTACTTTTCAGATCTCTGGCTGTAGTGGCCTCAAGCTGATAGAGTCCAGCAATCCCGACCAAAGTTAATTTGAAGATTCCTATTTGAAATTGCTAAGAAATGGCCACAGAATTTAAAACATCACTGTAAATTCTATAAAATGATAAAGAAATAACTTTGTTCTCAAGGAACGTGCAAGTGAAAAACTACACCCAAGTATTAGCATAACCTATATAACTCACCAAGGTTAGTGGACTTCTCTGTATGATCGGAAGATAAAGCCAGATTTTGACAATTAATTGGAAAAAGATAATGTGAATGGTTGAATGATCAGTATTAAATAGCATTTGCCTTCTGTATCCATTATTATATTGCTATCCTGTGGACATCTTTGATGATTCAAGCATAGGACATCTAAACAGCTATGTTTTTAAGTTGTACCAGAAATAAAGAGCTGCTGCTAATATATACTTCTAAAAGACTTCTCATACAAACAGAAATACACAAACAAGCATTTTCCATATTTAGAGGAGACTAATGTAGAAACTTTATTTATGTACATGAATAATTGCATTGAATTTGGAAAGATTAGTTATCTGTATTTAACTAAACCCTAATCGTGCAAACACGCAGCACTGAAGTGTGAATTAAGATGCCTGCTGACCAAGTTGCAGTAAAGCATTGCAGCATTGATAGCAAAGTTACAATATTAATCGCATTTATGTAACATCTGTTGCCTAAGTACCTCCAAGCACTTTACGAATGTTAACTAACGAGAAGCCTGCCCATGCTCTTTTTGAAGTCAATGGCAGCTTTCCAGTTGTCCTCAAAGGGAGCAGGCACAGGCTCTGAGCCTCATAAGAAAGTAAAAGTAGGTTAAGGATCTCTCTGTTCACTGGAGAAGGGAGGGCTAGCAGAGCTGAGGAATAGAACCCAAAAGGCTTTTCTCTAACTGTAGGGCTGCCTTTCCCTGGAAGAAAAAGTGATATAATTTACTGATGAGGCCACAAGAGGAACCATAAAGAAGGAGCAGCTCACAAAAGCTTAAACTATTGTTGCCTCAGAATGTGACCTTTTTCTTATTCCAAAAATAACAACTGAAGACAAAGCTGAGCTTCCTGGGATGTTCCTCTCCAGTGGCTGCAATGACCCTATGAATAGCTGCTCCTTGGAAAAGCCTTTTTCTTTCTCTCTGAGGCTTTCTCTACAGAGGCATGTGGCATTTCTAGAAGTCTAGTTGCTTCACCTCTAAGTTTTCTGTGTCCATGACAGATGTGTTTTCAAATCAATACTCTTGGCTTCTTGAGCCACGATAAGCAATCTTACGAAGAACAGAAGTCAATATGTATTTGCACTTTCACTCTTAAGCCCTTTCCTTGCTTGCCATCCTCAGCACTCATTCCCATTTTAGACAAGTGCTCTGGCATCTCATCTCTATTCAGAGGCCGGTGGTGCCTCTTCTGTACGGTGTACTTCCCTACAGAGGTCCACATGGAGACACGAAGGTCACGCCTGTCAGAAGCTGTAGGCTTAACTGTCCCTTGTGCAAAGATAAATAGCATTTAGTTAAATAGCACCATTTCAACAGTAACTGGAACAGAGTTGTACAGGGGATGTTGTCAGAGCCAATAAATGAAAGGGTAGGCTTTTCACAGCCTATTTCAGTGTTGTTTCAAATAAAAAAAAAAGCCTCAACAATGCATCTGAAGAGAAGGAACCCGAAAATAGCCTGTAGCAATTTTCCTGTACTTTACGAGATTGAATTAATTTTCTTTGCGAACGACATGACTAGGGAGCCTACAGCCGATTTCCAGGCAGCTGTCCGTCAACCAACCATGTGACATAGGAAATGCGCATGAAGACACTGGGAGTTCCTGTGATGTCATGTGTGTCACGTTGTCCCTATGGTTCACTGAGGAGAACTGCTCTAGTAGGTAGGATCAATGTAGCTTAGAATTTCTGGACTTTACAGAAGACATACTCAGAGAAGCTTGTTCCTGCTCAGCAGTGCTGTGGCAGAAAACAGTGCCTGTCAGTATTAAGCACTGTATTGTGATTCCTCTGCACCAGGGGATTTAAATCAGCATTTTTTTGTTGGTACAGACAGGACCATCTTCCTGCCTTACCAGGCACATCATTTCTTTTCTTTTAATATACTCCAAATGGCATCAGCTTTAGAGATGTAGAAGTGTTAGCTATCCCTGCAGTATGACCCTCCCCCTCCTCCCTAATTTCTGACCACGTTTGCTGCATGTTTCCCAGTTTGCATTCTGCTCACCATCCATCTGCGTTGACTTTTCCCCCACACAAACGCAAGACTAGAACACCACGGGAAATTAAACACAGTGCATATAAATCATGTTTATTGTTGCCTCGGATACAGAAAGATAACAAGAATCAATAAGAAAATCACAATGACTCACAGTTTTATTAGTATACTTAGTTTTTCATGAGGTGAGTCTTCATAAGGATGTTGTTTAAGTGGACCACTGAGATCCTGAAGAATTCATATATTCCTGGCTATTTATCTTCTGAAACCTCAGTTTCTGATTTTCCATAGCTCTTATCATCATGAGGGAAAGAACTTTACTTCTGATAATCAACAGATAAAGATGCTCTAGGTGTACTCTTTTCAGAAGTGACTCCTTCATTACCTTCTTCTGTTCCTTGTAGAAGCTGCAGGTGCAAATATGTTGTGTCCAGGGCATGAAGTGAGAGCTAATAATTTGTAACTGATCATGTTAATAAAAGTTAATGGCTTTAAAATCTACTAAGTCAAGCAAGTTTTACAAAGAATATGTTTGGGTTTTTTTTTATGACAACAGTAGTTATTTCCTAGCACCTGTGTGCCATGCTAGGACATAATACATAATACAACTAGTATTTTTCAAGGAAATTTGTTATTTTCTGACTTCAGAAAACAGTAATACATTTTGAAATCATAATGGAGGCTCGCGCTGGTTCTGCTGAAGAATCTGATTTTCATGACAACCAAGCTCATGAGCAATACAAAGAAGAAACGTTCCAACGTAGGATCATTCAGTAGCCATAGTCTTAACTCACAGCTGGAGGCTTCCCTGTTCAATCCATGGAGTATTTGTCTTTTTACCTGACATGAAGGGAAAATTATTACACTGATCTAGAAAAATACCTGCGAGATGCCTGTGGGTATTTTATTAAGGTGAGGAAAGGTGGTACAGAGCTTATTTACCAGTCATGAAGAGCTCAGCTTCCTGGGTCAAACCTCAGCACAGCTACTCATGTTGGAGCACTTCTGACAAACACCAGAACAGTGGCTAAACTGGCAAAAAATTACCTGCTTCTTTGGAAAGTTAGAATTTCTTCAGAACCTCAAAATGAAACCTCAGAGCTTGAATTGTTGTGATGATGCAAGGCTCTGCCGCTCATGGGAGAAAACACGTTGCCAATATGAGGCTTTCACCTGCCCGGCGATGCTCCCTGAACCAGAGTTCAGCTCTCCCTGACAAAAGGTGATGGTGACAAGGCTGCTGATATGCCAGGGTTCAAAGGCAGCTCTGCAAAACAAGGATCAGCAACGTTCTGTAAGACATTGAATGGACGTTTGAAGTGGGATGGCTCGCAGTACATTTTCTGCACAATGCAAATGTCATTGGAAATGCAGAAGGCCCCAAACCAGACATGAAAGGAGCACACTGGCAGCTTCTGGAAAGCCTGCTGTCCGTGCTAAAACTGGTCCAAGCTGTCAGTGAGTATTTGTCAGCTGAAGCTGCAACAACGTCATTCAATGTCTATCTCAATAGGGCTTCTCAGTAGACCTTTGATCACAAACGATGATAATATCCCAGCAGTATGTAAGTTTAAAACAAATTTATTTACAGAACAACTTTTAGCTCAACATGAATGCTACAAGCTGCCAACTTCATATGCTCGTTGAAGCTATCATGTTGGACTTACTCCACAAACATAACCTTGTTTTCTAATAAGCTCAAGAAAAAAAGTTGTACAGCTTCATCCTCAGTATATTCAAAGATGAGATTCAGCATCTGGTCAGTTAGGAGAGAATGTGCTGGAAAACAGTAGTTGGTGGAAAAAATAGAAACATAAGAACTTGGAGGCGTTAACTTTTACTCTATAACAAAGAGCTTTGACCAATGCTTCACACAACAGATTATTAAAAGTGCCCTGTAGTGGTGGGCTGAAAATAAAGCAGCCAAACTGCCTTGCCATTCTGGGGAGAAATATTGCATAGGACAGAGTGTTTTCCAAGGCTGTAACAAACTGATAAACAAACTATTATTTGCTGTAACGGATTTCTTTTGCTTGAAATGGTTTATCTTTAACTGCACTCAGGAAGAAAATATTGATAAAATCACAATTGACTTGCAGGTCTTTATTTTCATTATTTTTCAAGTACATATTCTTGAATGTTTTGGTCAGTTCTTTCTAGCAACTTTTCTTCCTTTTCCACAACAAAGTTTAGTGACTGCAGCTAAAAGCAACTTTTTACTAGATTAATTACTGACTTGTAGTGCATTTTATTCAGAATAATTTGTCATAACTGTATCGACAGCCTAAGAAGGGGCTACCTAGCTGCATGGCAAAAACTGTCTACCACACAACATGCATTCTTACTTAATAAATACTAGAATAAAAGTGTTCTAGTATTGGAGTTATATTGGAAGATGTTAATAGTGGAAGATGTTAAAAACCATCTGAATTGCACGAAGCACACATTGGAGTCTTCTAAGCTTAGGACTTACCTGCTTAGCGGGATGGAGTTGGTGACTGGCTGGTGATGGGTTGAGATTTAAGTGAGGTAGCACTTGAACCTCTTGACTTGTTTTTTAATCACATTTTATATTTGAATTTTAGCTGTACTTAGAAAGTAAAATGAATAAGCTACTCCAAATGCAAGTGAAACATTTTCTAATTAAAAATAGCAGAGCTCAGCAGTAGATTCCCGCTGTCTGATGGTGGTTTGAAAATGGCTTAAAGTGGATTGAACGGCTGAAATGACTTGAAATGTACAGCCTTTATTTAATGCCAGCAAAGGAAGCGTACAGCTTTGGTAATTTATCTCCATTCCTTCTGCTAAGAAACCGTGAACATTGCCAATGGAAAAGAAAAAAGTCCCGTAATGCAGAGCGGGACTAGTAAACACTGAATTCTGGGCTGTCAATCCAATCCAGCACGCTGAGTGGCTAATTGTAAACAATGCAGAAATGTATAAATGGAACAATTAAGGAAATTATCTTAAACACACGTAGCGAAGGGATAGCGAATGCAATTCACTGTAGTAAAATTGTTGCACTTAGAGCAAATTACACTGATTACTTTAGGGCACTGGCAATACGTGAAGAAAACAACACACGGATGACTTAAAGTACTGGAAACAGCAGCGATGCCAGGGCAGCTCCCGATGCAGGACCATCAGTGGGAATTCAAATAGACTTCAAGTTAAATAAGCACATGAAGGGAAGTGTGCTCTTCAAATTAAAGCACACAGTGGCTATCAAGGTACCCAAGTTGATTTTTACTGACAAACTAATGAGTTTCTGAAAAAGAATTCCAACGGGAGTTATAAGGGTAAACAATGCTTATAAATTGTTTTGATTCATATATAGAAGGAAATATGTGAAGTGGTTGTCAAATAAAGCCAGAGACTGGCTTTGCTGAGGCGATGCTTGCTGCTCCAGCATTCCTTTTATGTTTTCTTCTTCAAATTTCCTATCTCAAAGCAGACACAGTTCTATTACACACAAATGTTCAGCCTAACCAGCTCAATGACACATGCAATGTAACTTACCCCTTTCTAGAATTTGACAACCATAAAAAAAGAAATAATGTGAGTAAATAAATATAATTTCAAGCTTTCTGCCTTGTGTTTACAGTGTCCCGCCCTAGAAAACCCTTTCAGGCTGTACAGTCCTTGCCCCTTGTCCTACACGGCCACTCCCCAGTTCCTTTAATTGAGTTTTGATTACATAGTGAGTCAATGGGCTTAGTAAATCAGCATAAAATATTATACTTTTTTGTTACACACACGTCTTACCGGATTTGTTTCATGCTGAGTGTCCAAATTCATGCTTACTTACGTTTTCTTGGCTCTACAAGACTGATTCCATCAATATTTGTAAAGCGCTACACACTTGCAGGATAGGAAGAGCCGTACGCATGCAATTAGTAGTAATTACTATTGTTTATCTTTAAATAAAAATTAGCATTTAAATCTGAACTCCTGAGCAATCTTATGCTCAATCTAAAGGCTTACTTCAGAACACTGAAAAGAGAAAAAGTAATGCTAAGGACAGTGGTTTTATGGTAGTGTCAAAAGTACATAATCAGATCATATGTTAGATTAAGAAATCTCGGGCTTAAAATCTGTGGGAAACAAGGGTGTGATCACATAGTGAAAACATGTGCTGGATGAATCAAGATGACGTAGGTACTTGGTTCCCCTCTGCCTTGCATTTGCTGGTTGTCCTTTTGGCCGCACTTTGGGAAGGTACCCGAGTGGCTCCACAAGCAGCCCATTCAGGATAGCATCTCTCCTCCTGGGACACTGCAAGAGCTATAGAAGTAAAGAAAGTGTTACGTATATTTTGTTATGTTTAAAATCTTGTTTATGGGCAAAAACAAAGCATTCTTTATATATAAAAATGAGGGCAAGAATTTATGGTTAGTATAATGCAAATCTTCACAGTCTAATTCAGCAGTCATCATTAGCCTAGATCTATTTCTTACAGAAAAACAAAGAATAATAATGCAGGTAGGATATTTGTATATGAAAAAAGCTACAGTAATAACAATCTTCGCTCTACTTAGGGTCATATATCTCTGTTTGCTAACACACATTTACACCATTGTCTTTCTTAACTGGTCTGGAGGAACTGGAACTTCCGGCAATCCTATTTTTTCACAACAGGTAACATCCAGATTTGCTGTATATGGTCCCATTTACTTATATTAGATACTATTTGTTTTCTTTCTTATTCCACCTTTGTCATACTTCAGGTATGCAGGTTTTTTTAACTGACTATTATGGAGCTGTTTATGGCTGTGGCAGCCTGTGCACCATCTCTTACCAGCCATCCTAATTCGGACACCTCTATGCTGCATCCCACGTCCCCACTTCCCAACTTGTTTGCCACCAGGACATTGTGGTGTGAGAGTCATAAACATCTCTTTCTACCCAGAACAACTGCTCGTTACTATTGTCCATATAAAACTGTTGGTCTACCAGACAAAGATAAAGTAAAACACATTAGATACCAGCATCTGGTCAATGACAGAAATTGCTGCCGTGGCTAATCCAAGTTAAACAAAGCTGCAGGCAGGTCAAGAAAAGTTCAGGGAGAAACTGAGGCCTTACAGACTTAGGGTAAAGCTGATGGCCTGTTGCTGGCCGTGGTGATGCTGTGCCGCAGGGCCGCTCGGTCACAGATCTGCCTGACAGTGCTCCAGCAGCTCCACAAGCACTGCCACGGCTGGGCTTCCTCAGGCACACGCCGATAACTGTGTGCCTGGCTGGGCGTGAGTGTGAGCTCCTGGTCATGCTTCTGCCAGACCACCCAAGAAGCAGCTCTCCATGCTCCTATATTTGCTCTGTGGCGTAAGGGCAGCCTAACTCGCGGAGCTCAGGTTTCATTCCTACATTTGCTTCAGCTGCTCGCTCCACTTTATCCTGCTCCTTTGCACCGTGGCTGCCGCAGAACCACAAGCTGCCGGGATTTAAGCCAGTCCATCCTTCACTCACCATCCTCAAATCTCTTGCTCCTTTGCCTGTTGGACAAGCTTTCCCAGGCCACTGTTTTACTGAGGCACTATTGTACAACTCTGTTTGATCTTCAAATTCTCATTACTGTGGGCTGCCCCAGGCTGCCAGCACCAGTCATACACGTTCCTGACATACAACCAATCGGTAGGAAGAGCGCAGTTAAATCCTGGTCAGATCCCAGCAGGAACACAACAAGCCTCATGACTTCAGCTGATATATTAAGCACATTGCAGCAATGCCATTTTGAGGGAGGTTGCACATAGCAATCCCAGGAGAGCATCAGACATGATGTTAACCTCCTGAAAGGCAACTGCTCTGAACCATGCCTGGACATGCCCTGGCTTCACATCTTTGCTATGTAGAGCCCAGTAAAGTGCTTTTATTGCCTTCAGTGCAGAACTTCCTGCAATCCTACTTTTTCATAAGTTACTTTTTCAGAGGAGAAAAAAGGAGAGTAGAAGGGCATGCCATGAATCGTTACCGCAATACAAACCTGGCCCGATGTCCCAATGGGTAATCTGGAGCAACCTGCTCAACAAACGGTTCCCCTAGATGCTAGAATCTTTACCCGGAGATCTGGTGCACTGGGAGAAATCCTTCTGTGCTCTGAATTAGATACTGGAACAGAATCATAGGCCTGCCATAGTCTGAGGGCCATTAGTAGTTTGGAGTCAGCCAGGACAGCCAATCAGAGTTGGCTCACAGATGTATCCTATACAATAAATCTCATGCTCAGTGTGAAGGGAGAGGTTTGATAAGGATGAGAAGGAATCTTTTGCTTGGGCTCCTTCTGATACTGCTCCTGAGGACTGCTTTTCTATTTGTTGGGTTCACTACACATTTGCTGGGCTGAGTATAACTGTTTACTTTATACTGGCATTGCTATTAATTTGGCTGTTTCATTACATCTGTTTTCATTTCAGCCCATGAATTGCCTCTCCTTTTCCCAATCCCTTTTCTTGGCTGCGGAGGGGTCGTTGGATGATAGAGAAACTGCTGTAATTTAGCCCTGGATATGGGCTAACTGTACACAGTTAGGTAATAAAACACTTCTTAGCAACTGCCATAAAAAGGTTAAAATATTTTAAAATGTGCAAATATGTACATAAATATTCAAATAGGAAAAAAAAAGCTTGTTTTGTCGTGGTTGCAGGACTTGTGGGCAAGTATGGTCAACTTGCATGGAAATTAGCTTTCAGAAGCAGCTAACAGCTTATGCTGCCTTGGTTGGTTTGACTTCTGCGTCCAGGCAGGTGTGGTCTGCAAAGGAAACAATCTAACTCTGTAGTTTTACCCTAAAAGAAACTGCCTTAAATACTTGTTGGTCAGTTTCTTCAGTGGGACGTCTTCGATGGATCTACTGTTCCAGAATCCATGCGAATGGCAGAGCAGCTTCTCCAACACTGTCTCAGTGACCCAACCCAAGGTCATGTAACAGCACCAATATTGCAGAGCTGTCAAGTCTCAGCCATCTCCTTAAACTTCTTTCTCCTGTGTTAATTTATACTAATGGCATTTGTTGTCAGAGGGTTGCCCCTCAGTGAAGATGGTTTGTGATGTGTGGGAAATGCTGCAATAATAACAATCATCGTCATCATCTGCACAAGCATCGTGCTTGTGAATTAGTCTGAGGAAAACTTTTAGCAAAGCTGAGTTGTCAATTTGCTTTTCAATTGTGAGGCTGTTTTAGTGTGAGACATTTGTTAATGTTAAAAGTCACCGGAGGTCTGTACTGCTGCTCTCTCGTGGGTGGAAGCCGTCCCAGGCAGTGTGGCAGGCAGGGCTTTTTTGACGATGGTTCCTTTGAGCGTTCCCAGTTGTAGAGCTATCTCATGGGAGATCCTGGTGATAAACTACACACCACTCACCTGTTCTCCCTCTGCTGTGGCAGACAAGCTGTCCTTGTGGGAAGGCTGGTTGGCAGGTGTCATTCAAAAAGTACTTACTTCAAATCAGTGCTCTTCTAGGTTCAGATATAAAGTAATGATTGACAATATTGAAGGAAGAAAGCATTTTAGGCAATAGATTTGGTCAATTAATAGCACCATTTGTGTTTGAGCTCCTGTAGTTAAGAATATTTCTCCTTTTACATTATGTGTTCATAAGGCTATTAAAAAACTTTGCAAAGCCTGAAGAGAACGCTCAGGCTGTGCTGGTCTCTTCCCCATTCAGAGATCTCTAAGTTATTTACACCACCAGTTGGTTGCCCAGGCTCTGAGAAAGTCAAACAGGCTCAAAGCCCTAATTACCTCTTTAGTCACATTGAAAGTCAGTAAGCTTGTAAGAATGATTTAAATAAAGGAACAAATGAAAAACACCTTCTCACACAATATAGTCTATTGTTGTCTTGATAAGTTTTACTAGCAACTTATGAGGACTGCTGACCTCAAAGGTGAAGTAACATTAAATCTGCAAACTGTGATCCTGTAATGCAGAAGGAATTAGTTCTCACATTGAAAATCCATGTCTTGCTACCTGAAAAAAGAATAAAAAGAATACTGAAGGGACTGTTTTTTCCCATTGTAGACACTAAAAACAGAGGAGCATGAGCAAATGGTCACCATAATGTAAGGCCAGGAAAAAATGCACCTCTATATCCAAATTAAGAAGCAAAAAATAACAAAAGTTATTGCAGGCATGTGGGAATCACAAACCCTGGCAGGGTTCTTGAAAGAGAAATTTTTTGGTGGAGGTAGACCAGAAACATGTTGAGTGTTGGTTCGGTGATGAAGGTCTATAAATACTCATGCAGGAGCAAGAGAATGTACAAGTCCCAGCATTGGCACTTTTCTCAGGGATCTGAGAAACAGCTCGTACAGACACAAGGACACATATTGTGCATCTCACAAGTTCCCCTCCAGGTTCAGGGGCAGGCATCCCCAACTCCTCTAAATCTTTGGTCTGTTGTTCTTAGAGAATTAAAAAGGCAAAATGAGCATTTTACGAGATGCTTGTGTGACCTCACATAATGGTCAGGCAATCTCTTTAATCCATGCCAAATAAAGAAGAGGCGTAGGGGAAAATAAAACCCTCAAGTGCAGAAGAAATCACAACTCATGCACCAGTCTTAGCATTTCATAAATTGAATTTAGCTTGTTTGTATACATTTCCACAGTGAAAAAAACAGATTTTCTTAGAAATCTGATGGGACTCCTTGTATAATTTCTTGTATTCTTTGTGAATTTAGTAAGGTTCTCTGTTTAAACATGTCATATTGTTCCCCACAGTAATTAAATGTTGCCTAATGAAGTCCACAAAGTAATCTGTGACAAAACACCCCAGGCAGAAGAACAGCCACAGCCACTAGAAGAATCTTACGCAAATATAGACCACACAGCCTGAAAGAAATGATGACAACATGTTAAAAGGTGTTTTGCAACTGAACAGTGTACATGGTTACAGGCGATTGCTTACTAAAGTGCCTGGAAAGAGCAGGGAAGGAGACATGTTCAACATTCATTTCACTAGCCTCTCTTAGCCTAGGTCAACATTGTTTATGTGACTGCTTTATGACTGTGAAACTGCTACATTTGAGCAACTAAGAGCAAAATGTTCTGCATGTCCCGTATTGTGGGAGGTTGCTTTCAGACCATGTCAGAAGATGACAGGCTCAATTTTCCCTAAACTGTGACAGAGAGTTTAATGTGTGACAGTAGGTTTTGGCTGTCCAAGGAAGTGCTCACTTGTTTCAGAATACGTTGAAGTGGAGCCTCCATCCATATTGATGTTTATGAATGCTACCCAGCAGTCTCCTAATCCTGTGGGACAAAGGAATACTACTTTTTGAGGTTAATTTGGCGATGTGGTGAGATCAAATGAACATTTGTATCTTATAATTAAAACGCTCTAAAAACCAGCTAATATTTCAGGTGTGTTCCTGATAACACAGTTTATCTACTGAGTCTAATAGTTGACGTGCCAATGCCAGTCCAGGGTAGCCAATCTCTACCCCTTGTTGGCTGAGGCACTAGAGATGTAAGGCAGGTTCCTCAGGCAGAGATTCCAGGATCATTGATACCGTTCTGTCTGCTGGGAGAGATAAGAACAATGTAGGCAGTGATAGTTCTCCTGCTCTGAAAAGCCCTCTATGTTAGATGTTCCACATCTGTACGGCTTGTTTCCTTCCTGCTCTATCTCCTCCTTAGTGCTGTAATGCCTCTGTACAATGCGTTTGTGCATTGTTGCCCAAAAAGAAAGCATGACTTGCAGACATAAAGGAGATGCAGGTTCCCTTTTTTTTTTTTTCCTCCTCTTCCTCCATAACAGTAAGCATGAAAGTCTCAGCCTAGATGAGTCAAGTGCAGACTTCAGAGGTTTAAAACAGCCTTTAGCTTTTAGCTAATAAAGAAACACAAAACATTTTCCCAAAGGGAAAAGGCTGTTTTATTGCATCCTGTAGGAAACCGGCAATGCTCCTCCCAGGATAACACAGCCAAAAGGCCCAAGCAGCACAGCATGCACACGAGTATTATGACCTCACACAAGTTTCAGAAAGCAGCATGGGATAAAAAAACCAAAACAAAACAAAACACAAAAAAAACAAAAGAAAAAAACAACCCTGCGGGACAAACGCAGGTCCATAGATGAGCAAGTGGGAGCACGGTACAATTAATCTTGCAGTTCCTTCGACACAAGCACATCTGTCAACAGCGTTTTTCATGTCAAGTATAACACACATGCTTCTATTCTACAGTGCTGCAAATTGTAATATACGAAATTTTGGCAGTTTATATAGGATCTACGGGTGGAATTGCATACACAAGATAATTATGTATTGCAAAGATCGAATTGGTGTCTGTTTTCTGTCTTACGTGGTACAGCTTTATCCCTGTTAAACTTCCATACCTGTGTCAAGCCTCTATGATTTAACTGATTTTCATAGCATTTCTCTCTTTTTATAGTAAAATTTAGAGCCAGAACCATGCCTTTTCATTTCTTTATGTAGAACCATCATGCTGTAGACCCTGCTAATCCTCCTCCATAGCACAGTTTAAAGAAAGAGGTCGTCAAGGAAGCAGATGGCTGAGAAATACAGGTCCAGCCTTTGTCTTCTCTCCCAAGCATGCAAGCACCCATCTGTTACTGAAGAGAAAAGGGAAAACCTTTGCAGTTGTTCTGGACAGACTAATTGCATGTTGGATAAAAAGAGATTACTGGTGCCTTTCACGAAAGAAAAAGGAAGTTGCTGAATCTCTGCTAAGGCCCACACAGCTGGTGATGGTGGATCTAAGAGAAATGTCTGAACTGTTGAAGAATGGCTGTGGAATCTTTCATCCAAGGGAGAACTTGAAGCATAAGTGTGTTGTGTTTTCAGGAATGTGCCGTGCCACGCCCCACAAGGAGATGGGAGGGGAAAGAAAGGACACAAAAAGAAAAAAAAAAAAGGAAGAGAACTTAATCCAGAGTAGGTATAACCACAGCTGGGAATGAACTGCTGGAAAAGGAATGACTTCGCTGAGTGCCATGCCTAGCACTATCCAAAACATGGCACCAGCCCAGACAATTCTAAAAGCCAGAATGCGTACATTAACTACTAAACAAAGAGTCAGTAAAAGGGTGGAGAGAAGCATCATCATGCTCTTCCCCCTTCTTTGGTGACGTTGTTGCACGTATACACAAAAGCTGCAACTTGCGATTTTTTGGACTTGGCAGTTTAATGGAGTTCTTCAAACATGAAAATACAAGTCTGTGTGTGGTTGAATCATAGTTTCCCAGCAGGCTCCTTGAACTAACAGATTTCAACAGAAATTGAAAAGGATTTTAAATTGCTTTTTCATTCAAAGGCCCCTCTACAATTGGAAATTCCAATCAGGAGGATGTCAATTAGCAACTTAGCATCGAGTGCCAAAAGGAACTGTTGAAGTCTGTTCTGCAAACAGTTGTCCATTTATACGTATTTCACTCCTGATATGCACAAATCCTGTATTCTTAGAATTATACAATCATAGAATGGTTTGGGTTGGAGAGGACCTTAAAGATCATCTAGTTCCAACCTCCCTGTCATGGGCAGGGACACCTGCCACTAGACCAGGTTGTTCAAAGCCCCATCCAACCTGGCCTTGAACACTTCCAGGGGATAGGGTCTCTCTGGGCAACCTGTTCTAGTTGTCTCACCACCATCATAGTGAAGAATTTCTTCCTCACATCTAATCTAAATCTACCCTCTTTCAGTTTAAAGCCATTACCCCTTCTCCTATCACTACATATCCTTGTAAAAAGTCCAGCTTTCTTGTAGGCCCTCTTTAGGTACTAGAAAGCTGCTATAAGGTCTTCCCAGAGCCTTCAACTCCTGGCCAGCAATCTACTCAAGGCATTACCTGGCTTCTTATGATCTTATGCTACGTTTGTAAATGATGGAATTTATTTCAAACCTTTCTGGCTACCCTAATTTAATACAATCACAGATTAGTAATAGTTGAGACATGAAGGGACTTCATCAGGTTGTCTAGTTCAGGCCTCATCCTAATCAAAGATAGGTCAACTATAGCAGGTTGCTCAGGACCTTATCCAGCTGGGTTTCAAGGATTTCCAAGGCTGAAGAGTCCACAGTCCCTCTGTGAAACCTGTTACAGTGTTTGATCACCCTCATTGCAAAGAAGTTATTTCTTATATTTAGGTGGAATTTTCTGTCTTTCAAGTTGTGCCAATTGCCACTTGTCCTTTCTGGGTAGGAGTGAAAAGATGATGGTTCTTATGTATTTTACTATCTCCCTTTTGGTATTTACTCACATTGGTAAGATCTCCCAAACCTTCTTTCCTCCAGCTCTTTCAGCCTCTCACTGTATGACACATGCTTCATTTTCTTAATTTTATTTGTGATGGGAGATATTAAAAACCTGCCTGGATGCGGTCCTGGGCAACCTGATGGTGGCGAACCTGCTTTAGCAGGGATTTTGGCCTAGATGATCTCCAGAGGTCCCTGCCAACCCTTACCATTATGTGATTCTGTGACCCTTCACTGAACTTTCTCCACTATGTGCATATATCTCTCATGAACTGGATGTAGCATTTGAGGTGCAGTCTCACCAGTGCCTCACTAGAGAGGGAGAATCACCTCCTTTGACCTGCTGCAATGCCCAGGATGCTGTTGCCTTCTTTCCTGTAAACTCACGTTGCTGGTTCATGGTCAATTTTTTGTTCACCAGGAGCCCTGGGTCCTTTTCTGTAAAGCTGGTCTCCAGGCTTCAGTGTGCACTAGCTGTTGTAGTTTAAGCCCACACAGCCAGCGACAAAGCACCATGCAGCTGCTTGCTCACTCCTACCCCTCTCTGGTGGGACAGGGAGGAGAAAACACAACAAAGAAGGTCAAGACAAAGGACAGGAAGAGCTCACTCAGCAATTATAGTCATGTGCAAAAACCAGATTTGACTTGAAGAAACAAAATCACCACCAATTCATCAACTGAATCAGAAGACAGTGATAAATATAACCAGAACTTAGATAGACAAATACACCTTCCCCACACCCCTCCCTTCTTCTCAGGCCCGGCTCTGCTACCTCCTCCCTCGTAGCAGTGCAGGGGGGGCAGGGAATGGGGGTTGTTATCAGTCCCAGTCCTTTCCATGTTGTTTCTGCCCCTCTTTCCTCTTCATGGGGGAAACTCCTCACAGTCCTCCCCTGCGGCAATGTGGCGTCCCTTCCATGGGAGACAGTGCTCTGAAAACTTCTCCCACTAGCATGAGTTTCCTCCTGGGGCTGTCATCCTCCCAGTCGCAAACTGCTCCAGCGAAGGCTTCACTCAGAGTGACGGCCTGCTTCAGGAGCAGCTCCCTGCTCTGGCATGGGGTCTTTCACAGACTGCAGGTGGAATATTTTTCCACTGTTGGTCTCTGAGGGCTGGAAGAGCTCAGCCTGACATCTCACTACAGATGAAGGGGAACGGCTGCTCCATTGTGTCTCCCTGGCTCCTTCCTCCCTGACCTTGGTGTCTGCATAGTCATCTCTCTCCTGTCTCACCTCTCTCCAAAACAAAATGACTCCAAAACAAAATAACAGGTTTTTCCCCTCCTAAGTATGTTATTGCAGAGGCACTGATTGGCTCGGCCTTGGCCAGAGGCTGGTCCAACTTGGAGCTAGGGGAGCTACTGGGGCCATGCCAGTAGACCTCTCCTCCACTACCAAAACCCCACCAGACACAAATCTAACACACTAGCACATGGGGTTAATCCTCACCTGCTGCAGGACTTGGCATTTTCCTTTGTTGAACTTTATGAGGTTCATGAACATAAGCTGGCCCATTTCCCTAGCCTATCAAGGTCCCTCTAAATGACAGCACATCCATTTAGTGCATCAACCACACCTCTCAACTTTGTATTGTCTGCAAACTTGCTGAGGGTGCACTCTGTTCCCATCATCCAGGTCCTTTTGAAGAGGTTAAATGGTACTGGCCCCATTATCAACCCCTGTGGTACTGCACCAGTGACTGGCCTCCAGCTGAACTTTTATGCCCAATACCTCTTTGAGCCCAACAGTTCAGCCAGTTTTCAGTCCACCTCACTGTTCCTTTATCTAGTTTGCACTTTGTTGCTTTGTCTATGTGGATGTTATGGGAGACAATGTGGAAAGTCTTGCTGAAGTCAAGATAAACAACGCGTGCCACTGTTCCTTCATCCATAAAGCCAGTTGTGTCATCACAGAAGGCTACCAAATTAGTCAGGCATGATTTCTCCTGCTTATAGCCATGCTGACAATTCCTAATCATCTTGTCCCTAGAAAATAGCTTCCATGAGGATTTGCTCTGTTACCCTCCCAAGGATCGAGGTGAGGCCAACAGGTCTGTAGTTCCCTGGATTCTCCTTCTTGCCCTTCTGGAAGATAGGTGGGATATTTGCTTTCTTACCATCCCCAGGAAACTGCTCCGATTGCCATGACCTTCCAGTATCTGAAGGAGTCCTACAAGAAAGCTAAGGAAGGACTTTTTAAAAGGGCTTGTAGAGATAAGGATGAGGGGTAATGGCTTTAAGATGGATGAGGGTATATTTAGACTAGATGTTAGGAAGAAGTTCTTTACAGTGATGATGGTGAGACACTGGCACAAGTTGCCCAGTGAAGTTGTGGGTGCCTCCTCCCTGGAAGTGTTCAAGGCCAGGTTGGACAGAGCCTTGAGCAATCTGGCCTAATAGGAGGTGTTCCTCCCATGGCAGCGGGATTGGAACTAGATGATCTTTAAGGTCCCTTCCAACCTAAACCATTCTGTGATTCTATGATATAAATGAGAGCAGCCCTGCATGCTGTGGTGGTGCAGCTGCCCAGGCCACTCAGAATAAGCCCCACTGTGCTCTTATCTTGGTTACGAGTGCCGTGACTTTGCCTGAACTGTACGTGAGGATAAGCCCTGCATGCTTTGGAAAAACTCCTGTTGTGCTCTTATCTTGGTCATAAGCGCAGTATCTTGGTCATGAGCTGGGGTGGCCAGGCACTGCCTGGCCACGTCTGGGCCATCTCCTGCCCTAACTGTTTACCAGAATGACTCAATGTGAATTGTGGCCAGAATTGAGAATAGTGACCAAAGCAAATCATCTTAAGAGACCTTCTTTGCTCTCTGGGAGCGCAGTGGGCAGTGTGGCCCAGTAGCTCCCCCTGAGCTCGGATGCCTCTTAGTACGTTTTGTGAGGACTGACAGATCATCCATCGACAATTTTGTGAGGACTCAAAGGCCTGATTTGAAGAGGTTCACCAACCATCCGTTGATGAATGCCAGTACATAGAGTGAGTAATTTGTGAAAAGGGAGATTTTAATCAAAGGTTAACATCTTGTGTGTGTGCGTGCAATTTGGTTCAGAACTATTTGCCTGCCTGTCTCTGTGTGGAATTTGATTCAGAATTATTTCTCTGCCCGTCTGTATGTGTGATTTGATTTAACCTCCATCTGTGTGTGCAGCCCTGCTGTATGTTTCAGGTGACCCCTGCCATTCTCAAATCTTTCACCAAGTTCCTATTGACTGTAACAAATTCCATTCAATCGCTCTGTTAAATTGGCTGTTAAGTGTTGTTAAGAATGATACAATTCAGTCTTGTGATCTATCTCAAAAATATTAGTAAATCCTAAATTGCAAAGTCTTATTTGCAATACATGAATCCCACCTGTGTATGCTCTGTTTAAATGATTCCTAACTCTACCCCTCCTCTACTGAGGTTGTCTTCAGAGCTCCAGACCTTCCACTGATCACAGCCTGGGATCCCTGAGAGCAAATCCTACCAGTAAAAACCAAGGGAAATAATTTACTTTTGCAGTATAAACAATTCAGTTTTATTTAGCAGTAATATTTCTTGTATCTGTAGTAGAAGTAGCAAATGAACACAGGCAATGACTGAGAGTTGCCTCTAGAGTAACCTGCGCCTGAACAATATCTGTCTAAAACTACTGTTCTTAGTAGCGAACCATGTATGGATACTAAAAGATGAAATACTGTTAGAAGTAGCTGAGGACATTTTCCTGCAGAATCATGTTGTGATACTGGCAACCTAAATCGAGTCTAGGGAAAGAAAGAAAGAAGAATGACAAATCTGTCACAAAACTGGAACAATATTTTAACAATCATAAAAATGTCAGATTCCTCCTCATGAAAAGAATATGAGGAAGGCAGTTGGGTTTTTTTCAAACAAACCCCATAACTTCTATACCTAAAAACTTGAGATAATGCAAGAATGAAAGCAATCATCTTCATGCCTTGGGGAACTGAATTTTGAAGTTTCTGATCAAATTCCTGTCATTGTATTGTTAAGGAAGTGGCCTCGCTCGCTGAACTCAAGCAATACTGGAAGAGCTTCCTGTTTAAACCAGCAGGGAGTGCAGCCCCAAAAACATCAATCACACGGTTCATGATATTAACTCGACTGGAGCATTGCAGGGCTGCAGGCAGCTTCGAGGGTCCCCTGTGATGTTATATACTGCAGGATCCCAAAGTTTGTATGTCCTCACCATGGCACAGTAACTCTCTAATAGAAACGGGCATAGTTAGGAAGAGATGGAACAACTTTACAGCGCTAGGAAACCAGATCAGAGGTCTAGCATCCTCTCCTTCTCTAGCATCTTTCAAAAAGATGCAAAAAATCTGAGAAAACAATTACATAACCTACACATGAGTTTCTTTCACAGAATTGCTTAGCTTAATAACGAAAAGTTCAAGGCTTAAAGATTTATATCCCTTGTAATTTTAAACAATGCCTACTGTTGCTGGTATTTATAAAAATATCTTTAAAATGGCTTTTGTTTTCTGGTAGTGATTTTCACAGAATAACTACATACTTTTAAATTTGTTGTCTGTTCTACATTCTTTCACAGAATTTCATTTCAATGTGGTACTTTTAGAAGAAAACCAGGAACAGTTAAGCTCTTGATTGTTCTCTCAATTTTGTAATAATTGCACTTCAAATTTAAACAAGACAAGGAGATACAGCTGGTGCTCCTATGAAATCATTAGTACTCACAAATCCTTATTAAAAGTAAATGTAATCATAATTTATCAATAAAATATTGAAACTAGGAGCAAAATGAAACAAACCAAGCAGCAACATCAGACAGATTTGCTCTCTACGACAAAGGTATGTGGACAAAACGTTATGAAATGGACTTTTCTGACCCCCCGAGTACAGCAAGTTGATGGTAGGAACGGTTTTATGGAGACAAATATCCTAATCTTCACAGAAGTGATGAAGGTGCTACCAACTTAAAGTGAGGGATCAAATACGGCCTGTTCCTTCAGGCTGTTTGATCTTTTATGGCCCTAAGTATTCCCCCTCAATTAAAGAACAGTTTAGAAACACATTAAAGTTCCCATCATAAATACCAATTTCAAAAATCATGAAGGAGATAACAGTCAAACTCTGCTCTTACATACAGTTTACGAGGTCAAAAGAATGAAGCAGTGTATAAAATACAGCAGGATAAATATATCTAATGTCATAATCGTTTAACTGAACTGACAAGAAAAATTTGTGTTTATATATATCGATTAGTATAGTCAATTTACTAAAATACTTCTTCAGTTTCCTAGATGGGTTTTCTGAAAAAGAAATTTATATTTTAGAATATTTCAGGTTCACATTGTGCCATTTTAGAGAGACTGCTGCTTGACTGAATGGTTGAACCAACTCACACCTTTACTTACACAAATAACAGCACTTATATGAATGGAACATATATCTGAGCTTGTATATGACTTGAAGTAACTCTCAGAACCATGAATACCAATACACATCTTTGGCTGCTGTTCCCAGAATGTTAATCACTACAGCTTTGGGTGTGTTGTGGGGAGGACTACGTTATTATGACTATTATCCCTTAAATTTGTGTTTGGACAATATTCAGATGCTTGCAGAGGGACACTTAGCAGACTGGTCATCAAGCTAAGATGCAACTAACAAACTGAAATCTCAAAGAAGCATTTTTACACTCCATGCCTGATCCGTGTGAAGCTCTAGGACCATTTCCTCTCAGGTCTCAAGATTTCCAAGTGGAGCAAAGCTTCCCCTATCCCGCTGCTCTGAAAAGCAAAGGCTTACCCACTGCAACAGGCGGCATCAGTTTCTTGCTTGTCGTACAAAGCAAGAGAACGGCACCGGCTAAGCAGGTGGGTCCTGGAACAACTGCACAAGCATTTAGACTCTGACCCAGTGACAAGCTCAATTGCACTGGGCTGTGCCAGGCTGCGACTGACAGCTCTGACATCCCAAATACCTACTTTCCATTCATTGCCTGACACTCATCCCCTTCTGACACACACCACCAGTTTTGGCCGCTAAACAGTCGGGCATGACTTACTGGCTGGCAAAAAGGGGCTACCTCAAGCTGTGCTGACTGACACTGTTGGAGTCATAAGTACCGAGGGAGGAATTTTAAGAGCAGGAGCCTCCAAACCGTGTGTGGACGACGAGGCCGTAGGAGTGATGAGGGGTGGGAATGAAGCGGTGTACAACCAACCCAATCCATTCTAGTGTTGGTAAGTGCCATTTTTATAAAGGATTTTAAAAGAATGGCAGGCAATAAAGCTAGTAAGATGCGTGGACACTGAGACGTCTTATGACAAAAACTTACAAAATGTTCCAAAAACAGGAGTGTAATTTAAGCTCAAATGAATGCACAAGGACTAACTCCAGAAAACCCTCAAGGACAAAATCCTACTTCTTAATGAACGGAAACACAACCAGGATTCAACATGATAATTCAAAAGAACAGGAAGAACCATCCTGAACTAAGTAGCAATGACCGTATGGACCGAGAAAGCTATTTAGGGTCAGTCCACCCTGGGGGACAGAAAAAGAAAATTCCATAGTCCTCCGTTTATCTCCCTTAAGTTAACTGTGAACTTGAAACAACTGAAAGGAAAACTTACTCAGTAAGCTTAATTTTAAATTGCATTTTTGTTATTTACTTTGCATCCCCTCCTACACTTCGACCTTTGCTCTTAGAATAAACTCCCTTTACTCCGGAAGCTTATCTTGGCATTACAAAAAACTCTTAAGCAACTCTGGAATGAATAAGGTGTATTATTATTTCAGAAACAATTAATCCCAATAAAGCAGAGTCTTAGTCCCATCTTGTTGTTCTAGGGCAAGTGGGAGGAACCTTGGCAACCGAGCTGTCGAAGTGCCAAAGGTGAGTTTGAAAACCTGTAACATCAGATAGAGAGAAAAGCCGGGTCTCCGCTTTCAGCCAAGGAGACACAATACGAAGACGGTCCAGAAACCTGAGAAACTTGTTCAAAGCAGTTCTTTCCATGCCCCGCTGTTACAGTATGATAGGAAATTAAACTAAATGGTGTATTCATGTGTGTTGAATATGAATGTGCTTTTTTAATAGTTAAAAAAGGTATACCTGTCAGTTCTTTACTACTGGTTTATAGTAGAATGTTCCTTTGCAAGGTTATCGTCAGCCTCTCTCATCCACTGTATTTTCCATAGTCTGGTAAATACCTAATTAAGCTCAAACCAACTGTTCTTAAACTCAAATCTTAGCTTTGAAGTTCATTGCTTTTATTTCAGGTCTGAAAAAAAGGGCTTCTGTTTCCCAAACTTTTCGATCATTGCAGTGACAACAATAACCCAATTTCATGTGGTGCTAGTTCCTGCACTCTGGAATGCTGTACACTGCCAGTTCGTACTGTTTCTCCAGAATTTTAGAGTAGAATTTACTTTGAAAAGACAACTCATGCATTTGTCAGAATAACTTCTTGTTGGAGTCAGTTGGTTTGTTCCTGTCATGAAAGAAGGAAGTTACTTTAGCGAGGAAATTATCACGTCTAAGATCTGTACCGAGAGTAGCTATTTACAGCTGAACAATAAAGCGAGATGCATCAGTGCATTTCTCCATCACAGAATATACAAAACTTAAGCACTTGTAGGAAAGAAAGTTGGTACAAATCAGTTTTACAACAGAAACTGATTGCTGCCTTGAAAACAGAGAAGCTCACTTGCTCTCAGAGCAGCTCTAAGTCCGGGGGAAAGAAAAAAAAAAGAAAAAAAAAAGAACAAGTGAAAAATCTAAAGCCAAAGTGTTCTGCAAAAAAAAAAAAGAGTCAAGGGGAGATTTTAGCTGTCTTGCAGCTAAGCTATAGAAAGGTATTTATATTTTTCTAATAAGTAGAGAGCCAAACAAATGAGCTGGCAATTGACAGTATGATCATGCAGAATTCCTACTAATATTAACAGGAATCACACTGGGCACTAAATTACTAATATAGCAGAACTGCCTAATTAAAGGTTGCATTAGTTTAGAAAACAGTCGATGCATGTGAGGCTTATTGTGCTGTACAGAATATTTGAAGGGAGGAAGGGTGAGATAAAGATAAAAATAAATGCCAGAATTTCAATAGTAGATTATTTATGAACAGCAACTCAGTTTTACTTGATTGGCTTTTGCAGAAATATTCTTCTCTTCAGAATGAAATCTCAAATATTTTAGGCTAAGCAAAACCAGAGAGGTAAGGCTAAAATGAGACTTTACTGCGGAAAAGTGATCGCCTCTCTATTGCCAATACTGAAACACATTTTCCTTTTCATCTCTTTTAAGGACTATCAATAATTATCTGTATTTTCTGATGTGAACGTGTTCCCGGAATAACTTTATCAAACTGAGGAATGAGAATTGTACACAATGGTGCATTTAATAACTCTGTCCCATTGTCCCTTCCTGTCCTCTGCCACCGCTCTTCTTTTTTTGTTCTTTATTGTATAATGTCATATGGGAAGCCTGGTATTGTAAACGCCTGAATATCTCAAATTGTCATTCAAATAAACAAAGTCTACAGGAAACCTCTAGTGTTTGTTACATCATTTTGACAGATTAAGTACTCTCTGTAGGGCTGAGAGATGCCTTTGTCATTATTTTTATACCAAAGAACTAAGAGCACTTATGGGACCATAAAAACTTAACTGCCAAACATCAGAAGTTCATGCTACGCCAGGCTGCTCTCCAGAGATTATTGACATCCTCCTGCATTTTGACTGACAGTCTTTGGTGGAAAGAATTTCCTTGTGGAAGCACCACTTCTTGTTTACTTACATGTAAATATTTAAAACAGGAGGGAGGTAACTAATGTTTGTTAAAAACCATCCCACTTCTGTGGAATTTTACAGATTGACTCCTCTGGGTACATCAGCTTCTTCCTATCACTCACCAGCCTTCTTTTTCAGCATCATTCAACTTTCAGGACTAACTGCACTGTTACCGTGTCACTGGGATGCGGAATGCTACCTGTCGCCAGCCAGTGCCATCTTCCCACACGCAAGATCGTACCCTCACACAGGCACGAAGTTCTCTGAGATCACATGCAATGAAATCTTCTTTCAGAAAATAAAAATTAAAAAAATAAATAAAGGAACAGCAGAAGACCTAGTTTTACTGCAGTCCCTGTGAAAGCCCTCACCATACATTTTACAGCGGACATCCAAGACAAGCTACTTTTTGTCTGGCAGAAATTGCTTATTTTCCTGTTAGTTTCTTCTTGACCAACATTTGTATGATTCACTTTTAATTGCAAACATGGATTTTAAGCTCTGTGGGGCAGGACCCCTTTTGTTCTTTCATGTAATTTATCTCCCCTGGCCCTACAAAGGGACTATTATTTTGTGACTATTTTCAAGATATATCTGTTTGACATTGTTTTTCCCTAAAAAAAAAGCACAAGTCCGTCTTCCCAAAACACTGCATTTTTTCCAGTGAAAACTTGTGAAAGATGTAATTATGTAACCTAATGCCATAGATGCAAACTATTTATAATGATACTGTTATTTATGGTATAGATAAGTCTGTTTTTTAAGTACGAACTCCTAAGATACTAGGAGTGATGCAGGGAAGCATATTTTTATATTTTCTGAGCATTGCAAGAACACATATATTGAAAAAAATAAAAAAAACCCCAACCCACCAGAAAATTAAGGGCTGTATTTTAAAACCAACAGGCATTTATGGTGGGGTATCACGAGCTTGTTCTCAGGCATTTGTTCACTGAAAGTAAGGAATTCATTCTGTAGGTCAATTATTTGCAGCAAATATTTCATGAAAGTCTCAGTAACGCCACCTCCGTGGATTTATATAGATGCACCCGAATAATTTCTTGTGACTAGACTATGATTCAGAATATGCTACCAGCCTTTTCTGAAGCAGCTCTTTTGTGGCTTCATTCAAGAATGTTTAGCTTAAGCTTTCCAAAGATTTGTGCGTAGGTATATGTCTCCTTACTAAATCAGATAAAATGGGCTTAGTCTTTAAATACATATATATACACGTATAGTGTAATGCAGACTGTACCGAGCCTAGTGGCACCGCACTCCTATGAAGTTACTCACATGTAGATGTAATTTGCAGGATTAGATTTAAGGCACTGATTCAGAATTAATTGGGAAAAGTTTTTTTTTCTCTTTTTTCCCCCTTTCTGAAAGCAGCTCTCTTTGCTTTACTAGAAAAACATCGTGCTACTGCTTCTGAAGCTGCAGATGCTACCACAATTGTAATTGCCTGTCATGCAGTGAAGAAATCTAATTAAACACACTTATTTGCACCTATTAACTAGTCTCTTTAAATGCAGACAAAAGACCTTACCACAAGCTAAAAGAGAAGTACAGAGTGCGGTCTGCAATTCAGAAATAAAAACGATGGATGTTTTCAGATAATTACACTTACCTCTATTTTCGTAGTACTACTAATTAGCATTAACCATGAACTTAAATGGTTATGTAAATTACTATACCTAGCCACTACTCCAGGCACAGTTCCGACTGTGAGCATGATACAGGACAAGTCATTTCACCTTTCATACTTAAAATGGTGAAATTTTTATGTTGAGGCTAAATTACTGACCACAGCCTGGTTTAGAGGTATAATATATAATAATTACAAAAAATGTTTAATAAAGTGCAAGGAATAATCAGCAGGTTTCTCTCAAGAGACCCAAGATTCTTGAGCATTTTATAGATAAGTATATTCCTTTGGAGCCTCCTTCATCACATCGTTTAAAACAATTAAGGTTACAGATACTTCCTAAGAAACAAAAGCCACAGAAAGCCCTAAGATAACAGAGGTAGGCAGGGCACTAAACCGTAATGACTTAATAAGGAGCCTACTGCACGAGCTCATCTGTTAAGAGTTTGCTCCACTCCCTCCCGTGAAGCCTTCACTCCAGACCTCACTCAGTTTCACATGGGCTAGGATTGACTGGACAACTGGAAGAGTTGCGCTGTGTACCATTCATCACTATTGGCATCACCACATCACCTCTTGCTTTCTGTAGCGAAATTGCCCTGCTAGGCTGAACCTACCGAAAAAGTACTTAACACTTGTACCATTTCAGGCCGTTCATAAACTAAAAACTATGTTTTATAGCCACAGTAGACAGACTTCCTGCGGTCAACGGGTGGCTGCAGGAACCGGGATTTTATCCATTTTTTTGTGTCTTCTTCAGGGTGTCAGGCCAACCTCACGCCCCGTGTGTATCCATCACGCAACCACTGTTGCGCACGCAGCTACTGAGCGCCCAGCTGCTTCTGTGTCCATCCTGGCAAAGGGGAGACGGTGAAGAGCAGAACGAGGAGCTCATCTCTTCGTGACCTCAACACATGTCTGAGTCCACACAGTTTTGCGCTATCCTCAGCAACAGATACCTCCAGACCTGCCACCTGGGCTGACCGCCGCCTGGTACGGACAGTGTCAGCGCTGCCAGCACCCTGCTTTCCCGGGTAGCTCCCCTGCCGGGCTGTCCCTGCTGCCTCCACCTCCGGGAGCTCCCTTTGCCGGGCTGCCCCGACCCTACGCAGGAAGGTGCCGTTTCCTCTCCGGTGCCCCCACCCACTCCCATTCCTCGCGCCCTGGGCGAGGTCGCGGACACCTCGGCGCAGGTCAGAGCTCCGCAGGCCGCAGCCGGGCGCGGCC
>VWZK01007667.1:0-12223 GCA_013396935.1 Baryphthengus martii | reverse complement strand
GGAGAAGGGGCCGGCACCAGCCCAGCGGTGTAAAGGCTGGGTCGCGACTGCCAGCGCAGAGCGCTGCGCTGCGCCTGGCTGCGTCTGACAGCGGTTTTTAAACGCAGCGTTAAATAATAACGTGTGCGGCACACGGGGCTGTAGGGAATTCGCATGTACTCTGTAGGCAGAGCGTGTCTGTGGCATCTTTTGTCCGAGCGATATAAAAATTCCCGAAGGTTGTTATTCCTGTCGCCTGCACAAAACGCCAGAACATTACAGAGTAAGATTGGGAAGTAGGTTTGCAGAGTTTAACCAGCGAAGTTGTACCGGAATGTTTGTTTATGGGGGAAGTGGTCTAGACCTCCTAAATCTACAGAATACTTATGTGGTTTTGAATGCATAAGTAAAGCAACCTCAAGTAGCTCCTATAAATTTTGTAGCACCAGGAAATTCACGTGAAGAATTCTTACTAAAAAAATTCCACCTCCATTAGTGTATGAATGAATGAAACACATCAAGGAAAACAGTCTGTGCTTATGTAGAAGGAGATTTTGATGGTTTTGTTTTGCAAAATACACCTAAAAAGTGAGAAAAGTAACTGGAAATAAAATTCAGAGGAAGGAGCATGTTCTAGTGAGAGCGCTTTGGAAGTCACTGAACTACGTACTGTTTCTTGTTGTCTTCCCTTGCTCCTCAGCCTTTTAGTTTAATGGTACCTTTACTTAAGGATACACATGAAAAAGCATTTTCTAGAACACTGACAAAAGTAGGCAAGTTGAAATTGAGCTTACTGTGATGGAGCAGATACTGTGCCCAACTTGTAGTGGTACCTGTGTCCAATATCACTGGTGCTATGGGGCTCAGCACCTCAGACGTGCGGGCTGTAAGGCTGCTCTTGGCAAGTGCCCTGTGTTTATTGCTGTAGAGCGTGGAGCTTCTGCAGGGTACTGAAAAACAGATAAGAGATGACCATCTTTTTATGGCATGGTGCTGATGTCATATAATTATCTATTCACAATAGTAGTCAGAAATTTAATTGCTTCGTGATGCAGTGCAGATGCTATTGAATTTATTTTATTTATTTTGATGCTAATGAAGTTACTTTTTATCAAAGCCTGGAAAACTTCCACGTATTGAATGTTTCACAACAGGTGCTCTCGTAAAGCCAAGATATTTTTATAAAATACGGTTTGAGTTCTCTTGAAGCCCTCGGGGATAATCACGATGGAGGGTGGCTAAAGACATAGTTTAGAAGATTTCTTATAAGCAGCTAAAAATCATATGTGCTTTGTTTTTAGACATCAGTGGACTGTACATAATATAGGTCCGGTTGTGTATAAAGAGCACCGATGATGACTGGAGCGTGAACTGAAGAGTTACAAAATTATGCTGCACTGAGGAGAACGCGACTGTAACCGGTTAAAAAAAATAAAAAGGCAAAGTTAGAGTTTTGTAACCGCTTAGCCTGAGTCTATCTTGATAGTAAGTTTGTAATACAGAAAGAATATGAAATGTGTTCAGTGTAATCAAATCAAAGATAGTAAAGGAGAGAATGAGGGCAGAGAAGAAAAAGAAAGTGCTGATAGTCTTTGGTGTGTGTGCTCAAAGATTATGTGTGACATTTGGTGATACTATACGCGTACTCTTATGAAAATGTAGCAGTGCTTTGAAAAAAGGAGTAAGGGAATAAAGGTTTTCTGATTAGTAGGTTGTTTCTTCTGCTTGATCCAAATCTGTGCTGTGACTACAGTCATACCACTATAGCAGGGACTGGAAATGGGCGCTCCAGAATAATACCAGCACTCAGAACTGGTGAGGATGAATGGGCTTTGTTTGTCTGCTTCTATGTTTCAGTTTTGACCACAAGTATCTACTAATGTTTATAAGCAAAATGTTGCAATGGTGATTTGGGTTTAAGCCATTTCTGTCTAATTATCCCGCTATAAAGTTTTAGTGAAGGCAAAGGCCTCTAACTCTGGGAGCACGTGACAAGGGTACTCTACTGTCTGGGTGTTCGTACAAATGGGTGGAAGAACCTCGCGTATTTGGCAATGAATGGCACTAGAAATTCAAGTTAAAGGTGAAGCTGCTGTCTCTAAGATGGAACTAATTAGTCAGATCCACGTCTGTGTATATTGAGAAATTGATTACTTTTTGATTTAGTGCTTGGTGGGACTAGAGGCAGAGGTTTGTTTGAGAATGGTGTTAGTTATGTGCTACTTGGAGATCCGTATAAAAGACGGAGGATGACAGCTCAGAGCCATTTGACACACTTGTGAGAAGAGCAGTCTCCTCTATGCACCCAGCTGTGTCACAAGGGAAAAACTTTGTTGCTTTAAGAGATTGCTTTTCCTAGACCTTTCTTCCTGGTAGTAGAGTACTAGTTAGCTGTAGGAATGGAGAAGAACTTGTTCTCTGTTTCTGTGTATGTATCCCAACTAGGTACTGTGTGATAACTTTGTCACTGTGTTAACCTTTCCTTTGGCTTTTACTTTGTCTTGCACCAGGCTGACTGAAATGGCTACTTGGAACAGCTAATGTTTTCAATAGGCTTCTTGTTCCACCTTTTCTATTGTTATTTTCAATCGTGATGTGCAAGGAAAGATGCTTGGTGTGAACAAGAACCTATGATTATCCCTGTAGATTTGGGAAGGCAAGCTTGCACACCTTTCTTTTATATTTTGTTATAGGCAAAAAAAAAAAAAAAAAAATCACTCCTTCAAGGGTGAAAATCCTCATAAGAACTGTGTCTTTTTACTTCTTGGAGAGCCTAAGTTTGTTACTCAGCAAAGGATGCGTCATGTTGACAACTGTATCACCTTGGGTCCTTAATGAATGTTAATGTACCACAGTACTCCTTCCATCTTGTTAGGGGAGAGACGGAATGAAAGTAGTTGTATCCTTCCCACCTTTGACCGCAAAAGAGAAGTACGGGAAGGATTATCATAAAAACTTGGCTGCTAGAGAATCATGAATTGCATAATGCATCAACGTTGCAACTTAAATTACTTCAGTATAGTTATGTCTCTCACCAAGCCCCCTGTTTTTCCTGTCTATATTTGTGTCATTTCTGTGTCTCTGCTGCTTGCTTTCTTCTGTGAGGTGAAGCCTGACTAGTAGCGCATTGGACCTCGGTCCATTTCTAGTTCTGGCACTATCTTGCCGAGTCTATTGACAAATGGCTTCTCAGCCTATCTGTCATTAAACTGGAGATGTTTAAACATGATGGGAGATGAGGATGATTCTAGGACAGCAAAGCTTTCTTCTTGGCTTTAGGTCTCTGTGTGGGGTAAGGTGAGTTCAGAGAAAAATCTTTGCTTTTACTGCCTCCACCAGAGGGAGCAAAATTTTTAACTGAAAAATCAGCAAAAATTGTATGGGTTATTACTGCCCTTAATTTTCTGTACAAACAGATAACTGTAGTAGAGGAGTAGCTGAGCAGGGGAGATAGGAGATTTGCTATGATAATATACGAGTGTCAACTTTTTGCGTGAGTTGTCAAAGAGTCTAATCTTGAGATCCTGAAATAGGCTCTGAATAACTGGATCAGCTAAGCTAACTGCAGTGATTATCTCCTAGATGAGGAAAGAAAGAGTATGGCTCCAACTGCTAACAGTATAGCTATGTGAAATGGGGGGACTGAATAAAATGTCATGCCTATGATTATGCACTTCTCTTTGAATTTAGGATGTAAAGATAAGCAGTGTTTTTTCAACAAAAGAAAAAAATTCCTCAATATTTCCACACTTTTCTTGTTTAAGTGTAGGTTTTTTTGCAGTCTAATTTTAGCTTTTATTTGAATAAATTTGCTCATTTGTGTAGAATAAATATGATTTTCTACACAAGTGCTGTCAACCTTCAAAGAATCTAAACTGACCATTTTTTTAATAAGAATAGGCATAAAAATCGAAGCCCTCCTTACCGTGAAGTGTATAAAACATATGAACTTCCTTAATTTAGTGATCACAGACCAGTCTACTGCATCTACATCTTTGCATAATTTTCTGCATATGCTTCCTTGTGCAGAGGGTTTTGAATTGCTTTCAACCTGCTCTTAATGCACTCGGTTCCACAGAAAAGCAATTATCATAGACGTATCTTGAGCCTTCTTGTTTCACCTTGTTGCCTTCAAGGAGAGTGGGCAGGATTTTTTTTTCCTCATATATATGTGTGGAATGTTTATTTCTTACGTGGCTGTAATTGGCAAGATGTTTCTGTACCTTTTTTTACTTTTGATGCTGTGGAGTTGAGTTGCAGCTGGAGTTTAGGTAAAAGGACAGGTTTGGAGGTGACATAGGGAATTGTTTTGCTGAGAAGCAGTATGTGTCTGATTTGCCTGCATGAAACATCTGGATGTGTCTCCTAGTTAGATGGCTGTTATTTCACAAAGTTTTGGGCATTAGTGATGCCTTAGCTTCCCTTCTTTTCTGCTGAGGCAACCTAATGTAGCCTCCTGAGGAACAAAATGTTTTAGTCTGATGAAAACGTTTTTGTCTAAACATGGAGTGGAAATGAAAAAGTTTGTCCTATATAGCTGTCTAGTATTTAGATGTCTTAATATTTATTGTAAGCATTACAAAACTATAAAAAAGAATAAAGTGAAGAGCATCCCAGTTTGTATTCTCTTTCACCATTGATTCTTAGACTCTTGGGTGCAGCTGTGAAATACAGAGCAACAAGTTACTGATTTTTCTGATGTGATTCAGGAAACTTATGAGTAATGGAAGTGAGTAAAAGTAGCATTCATGGGTGTGTAAAATCTAAACACTGAGGATAAGAGAGTGGCAGGATAAGCAAATGGTACCCCTGCTTTGCCCTGTACTTCCTTTTTCTGCTGCTAGCAGCAGTCAGAAGAACGAAAGGTGGAGGGCAAAGCATGATCTCCCATGACAATAGATGGAGACAGTTGTGGGTGAAAAGAAGCTGAAAAAAGGGTCCTCTTCTCCATTCTGTGTGTGCTGTTCTCAGTGATTGGATGTTTTGAATTGTTTGGATTCACTAGCAAAAGTTTTACTCATTTTTTAACTTCCTTTGGCCTAGTGGAAGGGAGGGAATATGTCATCAGAAGGGTCCTGAGCTCTGCAGTGACACCTTTCCTAGATTTTAATATTAGTGTGTAGGTATTGACTTAACTCTCTACTTACTGTTCATTGAAATTACTCTGCAATGAGTAGAGAAGGATGGAACTGTTGGGATATGAGAAATAAATGGCAAGAGAAAGTGTCTATATTGAAGGAAGGAGTGAAAGCCATAATTGACAGAGTTGGAAAAGAAAAGAAGTAGGCACTGGTTACAGTGTTGGCAAAGACGAGCCATCTATTAAGTGGTAGAAAGATTTAGTGCAAGAAAGAAATACTCTAGTTCAGGTTCATGAATATTGTGGTATGTAAAGTATTGAGTTTAATTCTTTAATTTTAAATTCTTTAATTTTTAGGGAGACAGCAGTGAATTTTCACTCTGATACTCTCTCATGCACTTTCCTAGTGGGTATGTTTTCTCTGGGGTTTTGTGAAGCAGTGGAAAAACTCAGATGTAATTACAGCCTAAGGTTTCTACAGTAAACATCTAAAATAAACAATCTTTGCTTGAACAGCCTATAGTTACTTGATTTGTTTTGTCAAATTGTTTTTCCCATCCTTAGGCAATTTGTTTAGGTGGTATCAGTGCGAACACTTACTGATTTATGTTCACCACTGTACAAGCTGTTTCTGGATTCAAAATGTGGTTCAGAAATTGCTACAAAAATACTGCAGTCCTGGGATGTTGAAAAAGAAATAACTGGAGCGGCCAAAGAACAGACCAATAAAGAAAACAGAGCAAGGCATAAGGAAGACAAGGGTCACTATTTCCTGAGTGTATGGTTACCACTGCGGTGCTTTCTGTTTGGTTTTGAAGTGGTGTTGCTGTGAATCTATTGTACCACAGCTATGTAGATCTTTTCCCTCTGTGGGCTTTTTCTTGGGTACAGTGCTGACTTAAGAGTTCTGAAAACTGATAAAACTGAAATATGAGTCATCTTCATTGTTCATATTGGTAAAGAACTCCAACTCCTGTTTACCCATCCTGGGCTGACCTAATGAAGCACTGTGATACGTGCTTTTCAGCCTTGACTGCGACATGTCTTCTTCACTTTTATTATTTTGACTAATGTGCATTTTTCCTGAGTAACAGTTGCCCAGGTTTTGTTGTGGGTGTTTTTTTCATGTTTTCCAAGCTTTTGCACAAGGAGGTCTAGACTAGGGGGATGCTATTTTCTCCTGGAATGTGAGAAAAACTACACATACCTAGATGAAAACCTGTTCGCTTCATGTGTGGATCTTTACAGCATTTCTTTTACAAGGACTTTTGACACAGTTCTTCAGTATGGATTTTTCATTTTCCTTCTTTCCTCTGGAAAGTACTTTAGATTCAACATTAGTTGTTATTAGTAAGTCTTCTAGCACTCCTTCAGGTGAACAGAACTGTTTGGCAATTTCAACTTGTCTGTGAACTTAGATGAATGCTCATTGTGCCTCATTGTTTGAAGTGATGTTTTCAGCAGCTAAGCCATCTTTTGCAAAGGAAAACATCCATAGATCTGCCTTTTATTCTGGAATGATATAACCAAAGGTGAAGAAGCTATTTTGTTTTGGCTGCAGTGGTGTAATTTGCTGTAGTTGGCCTCAAGTTGGGACAGGGAAGTTTAGGTTGGACGCGAGGAAAAACTTCTCTACCAAAAGATTTATCGCAGACTGGAACAGGCTGCCCAGGGAGGTGGTGGAATCGCCATCCCTGGATGTATTTAAACGCCGTCTAGATACGGAGCTCAAGGATATGGCCCTGGTAGAGTTAGAGAATGGTTGGACTTGATGATCTTAAAGGTCTTTTCCAACCATAGTGAATCCCAGAAGGGATTTTAGTGTTCTCTTTTACTTCAAGTTAAAGCGGTGTCGTTGATGAATATGTTTGACACAGTTTGATTTATCAACAATTTAAGGTTTATTAATAAAATGAGATAAATCAACTATTGATAAAGCAGCTGAAGAAGGAGGTGCTCTTACTCTGAAACATGGCTTGTGAGCACACTGATTATGTAACTACAGTGGTATGTATATTCTATACAGGTAATGCTACCTTTATAGATCATT
Source organism: Baryphthengus martii (assembly GCA_013396935.1). Lineage (NCBI taxonomy): Eukaryota > Metazoa > Chordata > Aves > Coraciiformes > Momotidae > Baryphthengus > Baryphthengus martii. The sequence goes on along the minus strand of VWZK01007667.1, from coordinate 5,114 downwards.
CTTAATCATTCTGACCTGCCTTCTGGCTGAGTAATACTCTTGATTCTACTGCTTTCTGTCAATCATTCGTGTGTGTGTATATATATATATACACACATAAATAATACTTCAGTGAAGCCTAACTTGTCACTCAAAAAGTGGACTGACAGACTGTAGTAAATGGGTTTTCATTTTTCACGGTGGAAAAGCTAGCAAGAAGTTGATGCCACTATGAATCTGCAGGAATTTTAGAAGTCCAGTGATGGCTGCTGGATCTGTGGAACATCTAGCCTTAGAGTATGTTAATAAATGATTATCTGCAATAGGATTGAATATAAGGAGTTAGAAAAAGTATTTTAATATGGAAGCATAATTCTGGATGTTACTAACATTTTATGAAGCAAAATGGAATTGATTTGAAAAGCTGCAACAGCTCAGAGTAGTGTCCATTGCTTCTGCAGCTTGCTGTGTGTTGTAGATGTTTACAGGGCTGCTGTTGTGGTGCTTGGAGATTTTGTAGGTGGTTGCTTTCATGCAGGGAGGACTAGAGTCTATCTGAGTTGATCAGTAGTTAATTCAAGGGAATTCATAGTGAAGTCCTTTTTCATTTTCCATGGAGAATGCTGAGAAGCTGACTGTTTTAAAATTGGGGAATGTTTGGTTTACTTGGTAATTAAAATTAGTACTGCCATTACTGGATTTCTGCAGGCTATATGGACAAGAAAGTGTTACTGTCTATGTTTTGTTGCTTCTTTTCAGATGGATTTCAGTTTCTCATATCAACAGTATTGAGGTAGATCTTAACAGAGAAAGTGTCTGTTTCTGGTTGCATTTGAGAAGGACACCTCCAGAGGTCTTAGTTATTTGGCTTTATTTTTAAATGACTAGAAAAGTGAATAGCTTGTAAAGTTTTTACAAGACTTCAAGCACTGTAGTGGTTCACTGAGCATTAAAATAGAAACTTGTCCCTGAAATACACATTTGAATATCTTGCTGGCACTCATGTGGCAAAGAGGTGCGATTTTGACATTAATCACTATTGCGTGTGCATTGTGAGCATGTGATAAAAAGCCAGGTTTCTGAAAATGCAGTAGCTCGGTTGGTTTTTTTTTAGGACTGTGTTTTGCCAACATAATGGCAGGTTGTTGTGTTTTGATGTTGTGAGTGCCTTTTCCCCGGTAGTCTGAGTTCTGGAACCCTTAACTGGCCAAACCAGTTCTTGCTCGACAGAAGGAAGTGGTTTAAGTCCTTCTTGGTTTTGAGGAGAGAAGAAAACAAAAACCACACAAGTAAAAACCTCAAGCCAGCATTCTTAGTCTGTTTTCACCTTTGAGCCAAACTTGCTTCCTACATTTTGGCTGCTCCTGTGAAAAAATATCTGTTACTCAGTATCTATGATGCTGAATCCTTAAGAGCCCATCGGAGAGAACCCCATTCAGCTGACAGCTTCCTATCCTTAATGAATTAGCGTGGGCTGTTTTCACTATAAAATATGTACATTGATGTTTCATTTTCCGTCTTTAGTCATACAGTTTTTCTTAAAGTAATTCTGAGTAATGATTTAATAAGTCCTGTTTGAAAAAGCTTATTGGATTTGATGCTCATTTATTGCATAAAGCAGATTACTAGTGCCTGCATCATGTTCTTCATGATGTTCTTCACTGTCTTTAGCATACTTAAGAATTACAAGCTAGAAATTGGGAGTTAATGCTGGAAATAGAAATACTATTATTAATGTATGTCCTGACCGTCTTTGGTGTTTTGGACTGAAATCAGCTTGGAAAGAAAGAATCTGATGAGTAGGTTTTTGCAGCTGCCAATAAAATCGTATGAAGATAAAGTATATTTGTGCAACCTGAAAAAGCTTTTGCCTGTGTGTATAAACTTGACTAACACAAATACTTAGAGTATGTGCATCAAGAAAGTGTCTGCTATTAGAGAGGCTGTGCTTGGACTCTCACCTGAAAATGAGTGTCCCTTCTGTCTGAGTACTGTATAAATGTGCAGTATACACAGTCTTTGCTACAAATAACATATCACCTTAACATCAATATTTCCTGTACTGTTACTACCCCTAAATACTGCTGCTTGTCCTGCATTTCTTCGTATTTCACCCATCATGTGAGATTGAGATTTAGGGCAGGAGTGTTAGTTTTGTCTTACACAATGAAAACACTGGTTATTATTTGAATCAAAAATGCATTTGAAAGCACTGCCACAAGATTTATGATCTCGGAGTTGAAAGAGTACCATGTGTTTCTTCCTATTAGTTAGAGAAGAAATGTTCTCTAAATTACTCTCAAATATCCTTCAACTTTATGAGATACCTGGGCCGGTGTCTCTGGACTCCTGTTTCTGGCATTTCCCAATAAATTGAAGAAAATTACCAAACACTTTGATTTTGATTCTTGTCATGGAGTTGCTTTACCATTGGAATAGTTCCTCTTTTTTTGTTCTTTTTAGTATCAGCGCAGCAATTTTCAAGAAACAGTTGGAAAATTGATCACTGGTTTCAAATAATATTCTCACCAGTTCTTAGTGGTTTGACAGCAGACAATTACTGGATAATTGTACAAGCTGTTTGTTCCTTTTCTTTTGTACTGGATGAAGGTTAGGAGTTGAACAGAAGAGGATGCATCTGTGCTACTAACTGGTTGCTTTGGAGGAGCATCAGCTCTCTGGTGTTACAAGTAGCTTTATGTGAACATCTGTATATGTTTTTAATTCCTCAACTGACTGTTTTAGTGGAAAAGGGAAGTGTTTTTGACCTAACTGGCAGCAAGAACAGGATAATTCAGATGTTTGAGAAACAAGGCACAACGGAGGCTTCAATAATTGTGATAAGGTTTGGCAATTTTTGACAAGTATATGTCAACAACTATGATGCTTGGAGAGGTTTGTGTTTAAAATGTTACTGCTAAAATTGCCCTATAGATCTAGAAAAAAAAAAATCAAAGCCTCAGCTTGACAATCAGTGCTTCTTGTACAGAAAATATGCATTATTCTGTCTTGATCTCCTAGCTCTTTTAAAGCGTTTTTGTAGTTCATATTCTAAAATGTTTCTTTTAAATGTTTTTTTACAGTTACTGTAACTGAAGTTGTTGAAAAGCAGGGCTAAAGGTGGAAGAATAGGAACGCTGCTCAGTGCACCTTGCTCACTTAGCTTTGTCGGACAAAGCTGGAAGCATTTGCTTTGTTTCTGTGGTAGAGGGAGGGAGACCGAAAATGACTATAGGCAGGGAGTTATGTAATGCTGGCATCTTAGGCTCAGAAAAACTCAATTCCTTGGAAGAAACATACCACAGCGTGGCAAAATAGGGGGAAAAAAAAACCCCTAAATCACTGGCTGCAAAATTGTTGTCTGCAGAGGTTCTTGACTGTTACCTATGAAGCATCTTGCATCTTAAACCTGTTGGTTTAGGCTCTGTGCACAATCAGGCAGGATTCGCTGCTCCTGCTTATGTTTGAGTAATCTTTTTCCAAAGCCCATTTCATCAGCGATAACAACTAAACTGGTTTTTAATTTTTTTTATTATTCTTATTAAAAAAGAACAGCTTAACCTTCCCACCGCCAAGAAGAACCCAACAAAACCAAACAAAGCAAAACGCCCCCAAAACCAACCAACCAACCAAAAAACCCACGTGGGCATTTGTTGCAGTTTAGAGGTTTGAAACCGGTTTGTCTTCTGACTGGAGAAGGTTTGTTAGAATGACAAAATAAGGAAACACAAAGACAAGGTAACTTTGAGAGAGTATATGTGGGTCTTTGGCAGAAGAGAGACTAAAATGCAGTGTTCCTCGATCTGAATTGGTACTCCACCCACTAGACCACTATTTCCTCTTGTGAGGTACTTTATAGTCCGTGTTGTTCTTAGGAGTGCCTCTCGGTGCTTTACTAGAGTTAGTAAGCAAAACTTTATACTACCAGCTACTTCTCCGTGGACTGTAGGCTGTGTGGGCCTGTATGATTAATTTGTACCATTCAGTTGGGAATTATCTATATCAGTAAATATTCCCTCGCTGCTTTGGCTGCTTTTCTGAATGAGGCAAATGCCTTCTGTGCTGTGAAATAGCAGGATTCTGGAGGGCTTGGCTAAGGCGATTGGCTTTTGATACTAAAATATAACTGATAAGAAGAGAAAGCTTAATCTAAAATCTGAATTAGTGGATAAAAATCACACATATTAAAAAATACTTTCATAAAATAAATAATGTTTTCTTCTATATTTCTTTTTATCATGGACTTTAATAAACCATTAAAGAAACTTCAGATGCTGCCTGTATCAGAAGGTTGGAGATTTCTAGCTGTTCAAATGTTTTGCCAAAACTTCCTCTTGAGGAAAATCCTTGTAGTGGTCAGTGACTTTGTTTTTTTCTCCTTTTCTTTAGTTTTATGTAAAGAATTGCTTCCTCAAATGCTTTTTTCCTAAGAAATAACTTTGTTTTTACAAATGCATGGCATAAATTACATTTTTTTAAAGACTAAAATAATTGTCTTTGAAAGTTTTATTATAAACTTTCTATTGACTTTTGCACAGGTCATGCAAATGGAAATTTCGTTATGTAGATAGCTTCATGCAGTTAATGATATAATGAATTTGCACTTTATGTAGCTACTCCAAACATTGAAACTGTGGATCTGTGCTCATGTTTTACTAGTACATTTAGCACAAAGTGTGCCTGTAAATTGCACTTGCTGTACGACTAGTCTTGCACCAAAATAGTGGATTTAATTTTCAAATTGCTAGAATACTGAGAGCAGATTTTGTAATAGCTCAGTATGTCTAGGTGGTATTTAATACATACCTACTTTAATCATTGCTGAATAACCAGTGCTGATAATCTGCATTATCAGTGAAAAGTTATTTGTTTTTTTTTGTTATTATTTTTATGTGCACATAACTTTTCATTACGCATTGCTCTCTATATGGGAGTTTGAGGTGTTACTCTTGTAAGCTGAGCTATTGATATGACCTGTACCTGAGGAGGTTAAAAAAAAAAAATTCTGTGTTTGTTTCCTTATATAAATTGTAACTATTCAGGGTGAAACTCGCTGTTCCATGCATCTGCATCAGAATTCTTTTCTTTCCCTAGGAAGTCTTAGCTTTAAGTGGATTGTTTTTTGTTTGTGGTGG